>PISX010012500.1:0-41375 GCA_004024625.1 Mellivora capensis | reverse complement strand
ATGAATTATATAAAATAAAAAAAAAAGAAGTAGAAGTCAGTGCCCACAGACAATTTTCCTTCCTTCCTTCTTTCTTTCTTTTCTTTTCTTCCTTCCTTCCCTCCTTCCTTCCTTTCTATCTTTCTTTCTTTCTTTCTTTCTTTCATTCATTCATTCATTATCTGTATCTATCATCTGTGTTTGTATTGATTTATCATCTATCAATTATCTATTGACTATCATCTAACAATCTGTCATCTATCCATCAATTGATCTGTCATCTGTCAATTTATCTATTGACCTATTATCTACTAATCAATCTATCACCTTTCAGTCATCTATTTATATATTGATCAATCTATTATCTATCAATTTACTTATTGATATATCATGTATTTATCATCTACAATAAGTCTATCATCTATCTATTAATCTACTGACCAATCATCTATCAATTTATCTGTTGATCTATCTATGTAGGTGCACACAACAGTGATTCAGAGGCAGAAGACCTGAGTCTTACTAGTTGTCTCCTAGAAAAATTCACTTAACCTTTAGACACTGGACTTTTCCTCTATATGTGAATATTATAATATTTTTTTCTGGAATTTTTTTGAAGATTAAATGACTTCAGTTCAAAGTGTGTGAAATGTTGACACTTCCTGAAATGTATTAGAGGGCTTAAAAATAGCAATAATGTGCAAGTGTATCATAGCACAATACATGCTCTATTACCCAATTATGAACGAATAACAGAGATCACTGAGATTACACACACTATGGAAGACATGATAAGAAACAGCCTCCTGCTTATCTCTTCTTTCTCATGCATGTTGGAGCGGCATTTCCTTCTGGTTAATTACTCCACATCACAGCATTTGACATTTTCTCATAGTTGGCATTCTCAATGCATGTGACTTTGCTGGCTTTTAACACCTTCATCCCGCAAATGAGTTGTATATTTTGAGAAGTACAATAAAACTTTTAAACTGATGCAGTATTTATTTTTCCAAAAGCTCAGGTACATCATAAGGATGCTATTTCTCAGTGATTATTATTGATTGAAAGGATGCTCTGTCCAAGGAAAGAGAAGCATGAGACAAGATTTCTGCTCATAAGATATGTCCCTTCTTCACCATGTGTTATTTGGGAAAAATAATTTTCTGTCATGTGGTTGAGTCTTGACTATATTTAAAAATTTTAAACTATGGGTGAAGTATTTGCCCTGGAGGGTCAGTGTAATTTAAACAATTATTTAATTCTCTGCGTGATGGCCCAGAGACGTGGGTGGTTTTCTAGAGAGGATTTTCAGTTGGGGGACTTGAACCAGGTCAGGCTGTGGGGACTTCATTTAGGGAAGCCGTGACCTAAAGACTCCTGTGATTTCCCATGGCAGATGGTCTTTAACAGGTGACTCTGAGTGATGGACGTGGTCATGAAGCTGTTGGTCCAGCCACCAGGTCCCCACTGCTGATATCTGTCCCCTTTTCAGGGAGAGCCTTGACAACCATCCCTTGTAACACCACCAAGGCCTGCAGAATCCAGTAGGTTGAGTATACGGTGTATGTTGTAGGGTGACAGCCACCAGAATGTGTCTAAAAATCTCAGCTCAAGAAAGAGAGAGGCTGCCCAGACCTGACTCTGGTAGCTGTTGTCCTCTATTATTGGTCAGTTTTGATCAAGGGCAGTCTCTGTGAGTTGGAGGGGAATTCAGTCCACACTTGAGGGAATTTAATTCTCTCGTTTTCTGAAATAGTGCAAACCACTCTCTTACTCTTGTCTGTTTTCTCCTTTATTATCTTTAAAGACTCCATACCCGGTGTACACCAGCTAGGGGACGGGTCACGTTGGAGTTGCAGACCATCAGCTGCAACTGGTCCACCTGACCCGAGGTCCAGGCTTGCCGTGTTCCTTGTCCTCCGTCCCACTCATTTCTCCTACGGGCCCTCGGAGCTGCCTCCTCACTGTGTGCTTGTCACCCTTCTGCTCTTTTTACTGTTCTTTTTCAGGTACGTATATATTGTGGGTCGAACTATCCGCCCCCAAATTCATATGGTGGAATTCTAATGACCAGGATGTCAGAATGTTACGTTATTTGAAGATGATCTCTACAGAGGTAATCGAGTTAAAGTGAGATCATTAGGACGGACCCTGATGCAATATGATTGCTGTCCTTATAAACAGAAGACTGTTGGGGACAGACACGCATGGTGAAGTTGCCATGGGAAGAAAAAGTGGCTATTGAGGAACCGAGGACAGAGGCCGGGACAGACTCTCTCACATCCCTCAGCAGGACCAACCATGGCGACACCCTGGACTTTGACTTCCAGCCTCCAGAAGTGTGAAAAGCTAAAGTTCTGTTGTGTAGGCCCCCCAGGGCATGGTACAGTGGAAGGAAACGAATATAAGAACCATTCACCTTTCTTTAGAGAAAAGACATGGAAAGTGATGATTTCAAGTATCACCCCACAACAACACTAAGAAGGACTAGAAAATCTGGCTCCCGCTGCTTTTCAGGAGCTCCATGCGATCTTCAGTTCTAACAGTACCTTGCAAAGTGAGAGTTCAGCTTGCAGGCTTCCCGCCGGAGAAACTGAGGTTGGGGAAAATTAAGTAGTTTGTCTGAAGGCGAGGAAGATGTAACTGGTTGCAGTCAAGCTCTAGGACATGGGTTCTGGTTCTCGGAGGCTCATCGGAGCTCTGCCGGGTGAACACTCGTCCCTGATCCCACGGGAATCCAAGAACATCAAATCAACATTTTGTAATTTTTTTTTATTAGTAAACAGTTTTTTAAGGATTTTGAGAAGCTAAAGCAAATACTCAGTAAAGAGAGTCATAAATGAGCTTTGAGATGCATTTGACATGGAATGGCTTCATGTAAGCCCTGGGTTCCACTGTCTCAGTGCAATAAATCCAAGTGTTTTCTCTTCTGAAAGTTCTGACTTTGGTGTTTCCTCGGGCTGTGGTGCCTGGTATTTGGGTGCTAGTGGGACTTGGGAGCAAGGACCAAGTGTGAGGGGACAGCTGGTCACCAGGCCCCATCCTGAGCTGCTCCTGTGGGTCCACAAAGTTGACGGCCTTGGAGACTCACGGGGGCCGCACCGTCTTGCGGGCAGGAGACGAGGGGCGGCGGCTGGCCTATAGGAGCCGGCAGAGGTGGATTTGGGCCCAGGCTGCACCGCCACCTCCTTGTGTCTTCACCGTGTCTCGGGCCTGACCCCCTGAACTTAGGACTGACCTCGTGAAAGCAGGGACCTCCTCAAGGCTTCTGCCTGACTGACAATCTCACCTTTTCGAAATGGGGGGAGTGTTGGACAAAGAAGCGTTTGTGGACGACGCCTGTGAGAATGAGTCAGAAAGTGTCTCAACCTCCTCGTGATGTTACAATCCTCCGAACATTTATTTGTTCCATCTCCACTAAACAGAGCCCACTCTCCTGTTCAGGGAGTCAGGGCTTCGGGGATTATGCTCCACGATCTCCTGGTTTGTTCACAGAGAGACGACCATGTGCGGTGAGCCTGCGCTGTGGACTGGGTCTGCGCCCACCCAGGAGCCCCCTGCTACTCTGGGCTCCAGCTGCTCCTGTCCTCCATGTCCTGGGCATGTCCCACGACCCTGGCAACCTCAGGACTTGGTCAGCAGCAAGGAATCTTAGGGCCTGATCCACAAGGCCCACCTCACAGCTGAGCAGGCCCTGAGGGTATGTGCATGGATGGTTTTCTCCATTCAACCACCTTTGAGCCTTTTTAAAAAAAAACTGTGAAATGTGGCACAAGGGGCTATTGTTAATCGGCCTGATCCTTCTTGCGAAGTCTCTCTTGCTGGGGCCTGTCGATCAGGCTGCGGGGGTCACGGGTCCTGAAGCTCCCTCGAGCATGATTTGGAGCAAGGCTACCTGGCATTTCCTGGGGTCAGCCAAGACCCTGAGCTGTGACCTGGGGCACCAAGGATAGGTGCGGCCCAGTGAAGCATTCCCTTGCAGAAAGGAGGATGCACGGTCCCTTTTGGGCTCTACTGAAGGGCGAGGCCCACCTTGTGTGCTAGGTTTTAAAGAAGGGAAGGCCCCTCTCATGAACAGAAACTGATTTCCTACCCATGCTATATGTGCATATACAAATGTACGCACCTGAAGTCATATGAACTCATGGTGGTACATAGTGTTAAGGGTATGTATCTGTGTATTATAAAATAAACATTAATCTGTGAAAATATATCTTTCATCACCAGCTGGAGGGTCTATTCCACCTGAAGATCTGTTTTTAGCTTTAATCTCCTTGGACTGCTTAGATATCCTGTCTTTTTAAATTTTCTATGTATGGATTTTTTTTTCTGAGTAACTAACCCAATCGATATGAAATTAGAAAAAAATCAAATGTGTGGGTGTGTCTTGCATTTTCTTCTGGGATCAAACACACGCACATGCTCGTCAGAAATGCCTCCTTTATTCTGCCCCGACCTGACATCTCATCAGGGCCAGGAGTCTCACTAAAGGAAGTTCCTTCTCTTTCTGAAATCTTGTGCTGTTCACGATCTGAAGCAACTATTCTTGAGGCAGAATCTCCTACTTGCCACTCAAAGCAAGCCTGCCGAGAGTCCAGTATACTATAATTTTATTTATTTGTTTTGGTTTTTGTTAAATGCTACTGTGTTAGAAATGTTTGACATCTGATTTGCACTATTTCAGCGGATTTTAACCAGCCAGAAGAAAAACAACTCCTGTATAAGCTTTCTAAGTCCAAGGAAAACCTTGAGAGCACCTGCTTTGGGCACTTGAATCGGAGAAGCAGAAGGAGCTGTTTAGTCTGGTATGTGTGTGGCGAGGTAAGGAAGGGGATTAGTGCAATACTCAAATGGATTCTAAAAAGCAAGGCATTAAGTACTGGAAAGGTCTAGCCATCGATGTTCAAAAGTAAATGTGAAGGCCTTTTGCTCTAAGCCGGTGGAGACCCTCCCGCGCCTGTGGGAGAGACCACCCAGGAGCAGCAGACGGGCTGGCTGGGAGCAGTGCGGGGGGCGGGGGGGGGGCCCAGGCACTGCAGATGCTCTGGGGTGGGGGTGGGGGGCTCTGCACCGTCTGCGCGGGGGAGACTGACCAGCCTCGGACTGCTGCGTCGCCTGCTGCCTGTGCCCTCCTTTCTCCCCTGGACAGCCTTGCGCCTGGATGTGAGAGGAAGCTTTGTCCTTCAGCTCACGCACTGGGACCATTCCCACCCAGGCCAGGAGCTTCACGGGATTCTGAGAAGCTGGGTGAGGTAAAGGGGAACTTCCACTTGACTTTTCCAGAAGAGACAGCCATACTCATTACTAGTCAAGTTCTTATTCATCTATGTTGTTATTCATAATCATGGTATGTAGGTTTATTTTATTATCATTCATTATATTTATTATGTAATACAATATGGATACTATGTTCTGTATTGTTAGACCATGCACTGGCATAAATTATATGCTTAGATGTGTACATTAATATATCGTGTATTACATGTATTGATATCGTACTTTTTTTTACAAAAGATTTTATTTATTTATTTGGCAGAGAGAGAAAGAGCACAGCGGGGGGTGGGTGGTGGGTAGCAGCAGGCAGAGGGAGAAGGAAATGCAGGGAGCCCGATGCGGGGCTCGATACCAGGACCCTGAGATCATAACCTGACCAGAAGGCAGACGCTTCATTAACTGAGCCACCCAGTCTCCCTATAGATATTATTAATACATATTACACAGATTAATATATTCTGTGTTATGTATATCATATTAATGCACCTATTATAATGATTATCCAAGTCTTATTATTTGCTAATTATTGATCATCAATCTTATTACTTATCATATGAATTGTAAGTATGTTCTTATTTAGGAAACCTGATAATGATTTATGAAGGAGATGAAGTTGTCCTTGAGATGACTTCTTTTTTTAAAGATTTTATCCATTTATTTGACAGACAGATCACAAGTAGGCAGAGAAGCAGGCAGAGAGAGGAGGAAGCAGGCTCCCCGCTGAGCAGAGAGCCCGATGCGGGGCTCGATCCCAGAACCCTGGGATCATGACCTGAGCCAAAGGCAGAGGCTTTAACCCACTGAGCCACCCAGGCGCCCCTTGAGATGACTTTTTAAACTTGGCCTCCTTTTCTGCTCCCTCTGTCTGTAGCTCCTTGGCGCTCACAGAGTGGTGCGAAGACACCACAAGCAGCCGCCCATTGATGCCAAGTGTAGACTTGTCCCACATGAAGACAGATCTTCTTTGGAATTAGAAGAAGACTGTACAAAAGTAAAAAGATTAATAGATTCCACTTTTATCAGCTGTCCGTACTTTGTGCAGCAGGACTCGGAGCCCCGGAACCCCCAGCCAGGCCCCCTGGGAGGCAGCGCTCCGGCTGTGGGGAAGGGACCCTCTGCAGGCCTGCTTCCCTCCCCAGGCTGGTTCAGTGTTGGTGGTGCTAGGGAGGGACTGGAGTTACCTGCTACACTGCTTTATGAAAACCTGGGAAATGCGTGCACGTCATGTATCCATCCCTTCTTACTGGATCACTGGTAAGGAATTCCAGGAAGAATGGGTAAAAATGCCTCTTGGGCTTACCCTTGACAACCCTCATTTTTAATGCCTGTAATCTCCTTAAATAAGAGTTATTTTTGATGAGAAATTAGTTCAGATTTTCAAATTATTGCATCGAATTTCTACAGACTTCTCACCACCAACATGAGCTCACAGCCTCCAGGATACGTCAGTATCTCTGATCCTTCCTGGGACCTCCCTGTGGACTTTGATGGTACTAGGAACCTCTCAGGAGGCCTCTTTGACTCTAAATGGAATCTCTGATTTCCTTATAAGATGGGATAATAAATATTACTCAAAATTTGTCTGGAAACAATCACAAGATTAAAAAACACTGGGTGGACCCAAACATCTTTATCTACCTCTGGCAAATGAAATGAGCATTTAAGTATTTGCAGCCTCTTCCTATAGAAATGGCAAAAATGAGGTCATTGCTTGAATATCCGAGAAGAGAAAATGAACCTCAAGCCCCCTTGCTGATGTGAAGATTCGTTAGCTGGAGGCTTGGTAATTTTGGGAAAACATATTTTCCCTCTGAGGCATGAAATGGAAAGAGAAATTAAATATGGACTGCTCGCCTCCATTGGGTGCTTCCTGGGTCCTGGGTGCTGTCCCCACCACCCCACGGCACCCGTGTCCCACTGGCTGGTGATGGTGGAAAGCTCCGGAAGGGAGGCTTGGCCTTGGGGTGTTGCTCCCCCACCAGGAAGTGCTGCTTCATTTTTCAATGTAGTCTCATTTTTAATAAAAACAATCCTAATTCAGTTTTGTATCCTAGGCTTCCTGCCCTCTGTGAGTGGAATCTAGGGGAACAATTTCTATTCTCACAGATTCCTGTCTTCACCAGTGAGTTAGGTACCTAGCACCAAGGGCCCCCTTCCCGTTGCACAAAGAATGCTGCAGGAGAAGAGAGCAAAGGACATGAAGCATTGATGTTACATGAAAAAAAGGATGGGTCAGAATTTTTTTTAAAGATTATTTATTTATTCATTTATTTATTTGACAGAGAGAGAGAGCACAAGCAGGGGGAGGGAGAGATGGAGAAGTAGGCTTCCCACTGAACAAGGAGCCCTACATGGGGCTTGATCCCAGGACTCCAGGATCATGACCTGAGCTGAAGGCAGCCGCCTAACCGACTGAGCCACCCAGGAGCCCCGGGATGGGTCAGAACTTTTAAAGGAAAATGTGGCAGTTTAACTCCCCAAATGGTAACAGTCTACCACACCTTGACAGTGACCACCCCCCACCCCAACAAGAATAACCGAGAAGAACACCGTAGGGTGGGAAGTGGGTTTCTGAGAAAATCTATGCAGCAGCTTGGCCTAAACTGCATGTCCATCCACTAATACCCTCATTATCCAAAATATGAAAAATGTTCTAAAGTTTTATATCATTTTGCTAAATTAGAATATTGCCTCCCAAATCCATGTGCATAGATGATAATCTTTAAACGTACAGTTAAAACGTGCCCACCAACACTTGCCCACCAACACTTGTCGTCTTTTGCTTTTTGACACTCGTCCTTCTCCCCGTTGTGAGGTGACTCTCACTGTGGTTCTGAGTTGCATTCCCCTGATGACATGTCCTTGGCTTTTACTTCTATTTTCTGCATATGCAGTATTCAATTATTATCATGTGTTGAATAAAGGGAACCGTTCCCATTGTATAATACTTTGCAAAAATTGGGACTACTGAAAGAATTGAGAAGTAGGAGCTGATCAAGTCTTTAGGATAATCTTCTACGGTGGGCCTATCTAGGGATGATAAAGATGCAGGATGTTTGTACCAACCCGGCGAGGCTGGGGCCAGATGGTGAAGGGTCAGGAGAAGCCCGCAGAGTCTGGATCTGGTGGGACAGACAAGAGGGTCAGGGAATGTTTTTCAGCTGGGATGCAGCATGACCAGATTTATCCCATGAATTTGACTTCAGTGACATGGGGACCGTGTGGGTGGTAGGATTGAATGGCAAGGCCCATTGGCAGGTCATTCCACGTGGGCAGTGATGCTGCTGGCCGGGCTCTGGCATGGACAGGAGAGAGGCCTAAGGTCCAGAGTGACATCATTGGCGGCATAAACGGAGCTGGGGGTCCACAGGGTGGCGGGTGAGGGGTCGGACTCAGGTAGTGGGTGGCCGTAAGGGCCCGGACTGAGGCTGGCCTAGACAGGAGCTACAGCAGGTGTTCACCTTCCTGCTGGGAGCTGCCATGCCTCTGAGCTCCACGTCCTTCTGCCCAAACCTGAAGAAATCTGGAATAGAGAATTGCGGGTCTGTAATCACCCTTTTGGATCAGTTTTCCATAAGCATAAAAGGCAAATAAATCAATAACTCCTGAACAAGTTGGATATGCAAATATTTGAAAGGGTGGTTATTAAAACCTGTAATTCAGTCTCCGCGGTCTGTCATGATCTTTATTAAAGAAGTTTCTCAGTTCCTCAGCCCGTGTATATATAATGTGAGATTGGAGGTAATGATATTCATTGCAAGCTCTGGGAACATTCCCCTTCCTCTGAAGGACATAAACAATGAATATTTATATTGTAAAGAAAAGGATGAGTTATGGTATATTACTTTTCAATAATTTTATATGAATTCAATAAGCAGATTATGAATATCATAAATCTCAGTTTATTAAACTAATGATATCTGCTCGGTAAAATACCACTGTTTGATATAGGACATCTTTTTCATTGATCATGGATTTCCATTTGATTGGTATCTGTGAACCTAACGTGATGATCTTCCCTTGGAAGCACTGAGACAGAGGGAGAAAGCCATGGGCTGGCATTGGTCTGCTCACAGACAGAACAGGGATTGCTGGGTCCGGTGGTATTTTTGTTTTTTATTTTTTGGGGGAGCCGCCACACTCTTTCCCACCATTCCTTCACCCATTGGCATTCAAGGGTCCTAATTTCTTCACATGCCCACCAACATTTGTCCTTCTCCCTGCTGTAAGGTGACTCTCACGGTGGTTCTGAGTTGCAGTCCCCTGATGACACGTGACTCTGAGCATCCTGTCGGCCATCTGGAGAGAGTTATAAGCTACAAAGGGCAAAATGGGCTATAAAATATTATGCCTGTGACAATCCCAGTTCCGTAAGAATGTGTGTGTATGAACATAAAAGCCCGTGGGAAGATACCTACGGGGGTGCCGACGGACATTGTATCTGGTATCGTACTTTTCCATTTTCTTTTTACTTACCTTTGTTTTTTCCTCAATGACAATGTTGTTTTGTAATAAGAAACAAGAGGCATAAATGCACGCAGTCCTCCCCCCTTTGAGCACTCTTGTCTGGGTCTGAGTCTCAGGTACAGTGAGATGCTGTCAGCCCACTTGCAACATGGCAGCCAGTCCTTATGTCCCACTTGCTGAGTTTGGCTCAGAGGTGCCTTAAAATGCCGTTTTCTTCACATTTCTTGATTCTGCAAAGAATTATACTAGGTAGCGTGTGGCCTGGTACCTGGATGGCCCAATCATGTTGACACTGTGGTGGTAACCCAGGGAGGTGGGAGTACCTCCTCCATTGGCCAAATTCATTTTTTAAAAAATTCCTTTAAGAGAACGCTGCTTAGGTTGGCAGGCATATTTCCTCAGCAAAGAGAGAACACGAGATAAGCAGGAGCTCTCATGTGCCTTGGGAAGAACATAACCCTTGTAAATCTGATTTAGCTGAACAGACTTTGAGAGCATTAAACAAAGAGGATAAGGGAGAGTGCGTTAAGGAGGGGAGGACGCATTGGTTTACAGAACTCAACAGAACTGTTGCTTGTGACTGAATGCCAGATGTGATGGCTGGAGCACAGCCCACGGCCACGTTGTAAGTGTGTGCAGATCAGGAGTTAGAGAGGCTGTTTCCGTGGGCCTGTTAGCTCATTCCCTTCTAACCGGATGTCCAGACTCTTCCATGCCTCAGTTTCCCACCTCCTTAGATGCAAACGACTGGTCTCCTCCCACTGACCCCTTGAGAGGAACGTGCAAAATTCTTCACTTAGAAGATGAACTAGCTCTTTGCAGACTCATCCTCTGGCTTCCTCTTTGTCGGATTCCCTGATCTCATTCTGTGTCTCTGGAACACTTGAAGGACTCAGCACAGTGGTCCTTTGTCACTGGAAAGCTAGATGTCATAGGCCAGTTGCTGGCAGAAACCAAACAGGGGCTGGTGGAGGGATTCATTTCTTTCACCAACTCTAGTAAAAACACGCACCTAATCTTGCACTTGGAGAATGTTTTGTAGGGCGCAGAAAATGCTATACTACATGCATTAGCCTTTGTCTGAAAACTCAAATATTTTTCCACCACATTCTGTCCACGATGAGTGACCATGATAACGGTCACAGGGATAATGGGTATTGACGGAGTGTGTTATAGTTTGCAGAATACACTTATCATTTGCTCTCTGACCAAATGCTGATAGCAACCCATGTTTTTACTATCTACTTGCAAGTTTTCCCACCCACTCACGAGGAAAACAGGACACATGCTCTTAGGGATGCTATAGAAAGTTCACCTTTTTTCTTTCTTTCTTTTTTAAAGATTTATTTATTTGACAGACAGAGATCACAAACAGGCAGAGAAGCAGGCAGAAAAAGTGGGGTGGGGGGGAAGCAGACTCCCTGCTGAGTAGAGAGCCTGATGTGGGGCTCGATCCCAGGACCCTGAGGTCATGACCTGAGCTGAAGGCAGAGGCTTAAGCCACTGAGCCACCCAGGCACCCCGAAGTTCATTTTCAACTCTCCAACTCCTGCAACTGATAACCTTGGTTCTCAAGGTTCTCAAACTAATAACCTTGGTTCTTGGTTCTCAGAAACGGCTGGCTCTCCCTTCACTTTCTGGGAAACTATAGTAAGTTTCTTACTACACTAAGATGGCCAAATATCTCAGAGCTTCGGCTTGAAGTCAAGCCTTCAAACTCTAGTTTCTGTGTGTTCTCAGCGATAGCAGGAGCTATCTGTGGGCAAGGCTGAAGCCCAACGAGCAAGAATGTCTTAGCAGGGGTGTCCGCAAACCACATCCACAAATGGAGTCAGAGGCATAGCTTTCAGCAGCAAACGTCTCATTGATGGCCACCGTCATGTTATTTCTGCTTTCGGAAACGTGTATCACTCTTACTTAATCTTTCCCAATAACTGGGTTTATTTATTCTGTAGGTGGAGACCAGAGAAATCAGCCCAAGTGGCAGTCACGTTTGAGAACCTCTGGGGTAGAGAGACCGACTGGAACCCCGTGGGGAAGGGGTGGGAGGTTAGACAGGCTCATTCTACGAATGTCACTTCCCGGTGCTGAAAAATCGCATCAAGAGGTTGCACATAAATGCTGAACGGCCAGGGAGATAAGAGAGGCCCCCGGGGCATTCTGCATATTAAACCCCTTGTCAACGACAACCGTTTATTGATGTGTGTGAAATGTTTTGGAGCTGGAAAGGGCTGTTACAGTAAGTGTCGAGTTCTTATTATTATAAAATTCCAGGAGGGCTTTGCCAGAACATGTGCCTGTGACATTCCATGTTTTTCAGTGAATACTGTATTTTTAATAAAAAATTTTAACTCCCCTCAATAAGGATAATATTATTACTACTTAGCACAAACATTGGAGAACAGCTTCCTCTGAGCCAATTGTATCAGTGCAGACACTTGAGGGATCTGTATCTTACACGGGGGGAGCTCAGCTCGTCTTCCCCGCCTTCACTCACTGAATAACGCAAATGCTTTACTTGTGAACTAAGGTATAACTTGGAATTGGCCAGTATTTCACACAAAATGCAATGATCCCATCAGTTCATACTCGATATAATTTGCTGTCTGAAAAGGAAATATTCTTGTGTGGCTCACCTCCTGCCTCACCAAACAGTGCACCCGTCTCATGCAATGCTTAACATTTTGAATTTTGTTGTCTATGTTGATTATGACAAACTTCAAAAGAAGTCGCATGTGGAGAAAGGGGAACCCTCCTACACTGTTGGTGGGAATGCAAGCTGGTGCAGCCACTCTGGAAAACAGCATGGAGGTTCCTCAAAAAGTTGAAAATAGAGCTACCCTACGACCCAGCAATCTCACTACTGGGTATTTACCCTAAAGATAGAAACGTAGTGATCCGAAGGGGCACGTGCACCCGAATGTTTATAGCAGCAATGTCTACAATAGCCAAACTATGGAAAGAACCTAGATGTCCATCAGCAGATGAATGGATAAAGAAGATGTGGTATATATACACGATGGAATACTACGCAGCCATCAAAAGAAATGAAATCTTGCCATTCGCAATGACGTGGATGGAACTAGAGGGTATTATGTTGAGCGAAATAAGTCCATCGGAGAAAGACAACTATCATATGATATCCCTGATATGAGGAAGTGGAGATGCAACGTGGTGGGTTTGGGGGTTGGAAAAGAATAAATGAAACAAGATGGGATCGGGAGGGAGACAAACCATAAGAGACTCTTAATCTCACAAAACAAACAGGGCTGCTGGGGGGAAGGAAGTAGGGAGAGGGTAGTGGGGTTATGGACATTGGGGAAGGTATATGCTATGGTGAGTGCTGTGAAGTGTGTAAACCTGATGACCCACAGACCTGTACCCCTGGGGCTAATAATACATTATATTTTTATAAGAAAATAAAAAAAATTTATAAAAAATAAATAAAATGTAAAAGTTAAAAAAAAAGTAGTCACACGTAAAGTCTGGCTCTCAGGATAAACACTGAGTTCATCATCTTGAGATACAGTGGCATGTCCATAAAAGCCCAGAATAGATCTGCCTTTGGAATATTCACAGATTGAAGACAGGTGGGTATAGAGGAATAGGTCAGAGAGATCTGCATTTGTGTCCACTGACAAGTGTCTTCTCACAAAGTTATGGAGTTTCACCATTTTCTGGGACGGTCACAGCGATGCTGGATTCTGAGTTGACCTAAGCATGTTGCTGAAGCCATGGCTGGATGAGTGAGGAAGGGAGCTGGCTGGCCACTTTGTTTCTCCCTGTCACTTCTAGGAAACACAGGAGATATGCTAGTAGGGATCTTTCTGAGAGATTGTTTTCAGCTCTGGAGCTCCTGGATTCACTTTCACTGGTCGTCTGCCCACATCCGTATAGGCTTTCTAATGGCAAAGGGGCACCTGCATTTACTCTGAATGCCTCGTGATACAAACACACAACCTGAGGTGTGACCAAGTGGACAAAGTTACTGGATGCTTCCGTTGTTTATACAGTTCCCAGTTGGACTCACAACCATGGGTCCACGGTCCCAGAACTGAGCAAAGATAAACTCCTCTTAGGAAATCACAGAAATATTTTATTTTATTCCCTTTATCAATTTGTTTTCCATTCTAGTCCACAAAGCGGCTAAGGGTGCTTTAGAAGTCCATATTTAATTGTGTTATAAGAACACAAGGAGGAAATGAGCGCCAGGGGGGAGAATTGCAGGTAAGTCACCCATAAGGGCAGCGTCTATGTGACGGGGGTTTTCCATCCCCAGGTTGTTATCATTGTTTTTAAGTCAGTGTTAGTCACAGAGGAGGAAAACCCTGGTCACACAGTCACACTTCTTAATGGCCGGTGGTGGTGTCAGACACACCAAAGAGGACGCTGACAAGCGCTCTGGGCTGTCTGCTTCTCTCTCCCCAGGAGTCAGCTCCTGTGAACCGGCTCTATTTTCCTGTCCTCTTCTCGTTTTGGCTTTTAAGCAAGCCTGTCATCTAGTTACATCCCCTTTCCAATACAAGGGAATCCACTCTACCCATTTAGCGCTAAGGTAAGCTTCTTGCATGGAGCCCTCCTCTGTGGGCAATATGGTGCTCCCAGTATGGGAGCTGGGCTAGAAGGGGGGCTCTTCAACTCTTAGTGTTTTGATCTTTTCAGTGCACCCATCTTTCTGACCTTGGTGGCTAGGGTTTCATCCTCAAGTGAAGACAGTAGACAGTAAGGGTGAGTCTATGTCCAGCACATTATTTATATCTGAGCTCATCTAGGGTGGGCGAACAGTAGACTTGAAAATGTGTCACGGTGCCAACACAATAGAAGCTTATTCGTTGCTCGTAAATGCCCCGTGCTATCATCTAGGAGCCCCAGTGGATGGCGGATTTCCCATCTTCATTGTGGGGCTTCCCCATTTGCTCTGGGGTCATCTTCCTTCCACCTTCCCTAGAGGACAAATGTCAAAGGAGGGTGTCTGGGCTGTTCTTAGAGGCTACATTCAGAAGACAGGCACACTTACCACTTCCACATGCAGTCTGTGGCTCGGAGTGAGTCATGTGGTTTACCTAGCTGGTAGAGAGATGGGGACAGAGCCTGCGCTGTGGCCAGAAAGAGGAGGAGGGTATGGTCCTGCTGAGTGCTGGAGGTCTCTACCACACTGCTTCCCAGGTTTGTGATGAAGAGTAACTGAGTCAACAGTTGCAACACTTAGAAACACTCTGGTAGGAGTGGTAACACTTAGAAACACTTAGAAACACTCTGGTAAAGGTATGGACTCTGTGAATGTTAGCTCTCACTCTGTTAGTAGGATAGTAATATGCCCAGTGTTTGAAGATAAACATATTCTTCTGGCAGATGAGGAAACGGACTCTGAGAGATCGAAACCCTGATTTCAGGTAACTGGTAAGAGATGGACTTGGACTGGACCAATGATCGTTTTCACAAAGCATGACTACTTTGGAGTTGACATTTCAGTAGTGCTTGTCATGAAGTTACTCCTTTCAGAGCCTAGAGGACCACGAAGAAGAAAAAAAATCAAACTGCTAACTGCTGTGAAAAGTAAATCTCCTTGGAATATTTTTATTTACTTTCCAGTAAAAAGGGGGGAATATTCATTTATGTGAACACCAAAGGAGGCTTAGAAACCTATTGTCTCTCTCAGAGTTTGAGGGGAATTGCCATGTTTTAACATCTCAGTGCGTTCGGGGCCCCCGTGAGCACTCTGACCATTTGGCCTTCACTCTTGTCTCTGTAACGTGGGTTGTGCCGACACTGAGCATCTCAACAAAAATACACGGAACATTTGGCCCAAAGGCAGCGAACATTTCTCTGATCTTGACACACAGCCCTTCTTTCCTCACACTTTAGGGTGAACTCAGTGTCCACGTGCATGTGCCCTGGGGCCGTGCTCCTCAGGACCCTGGGCCGGGTCTCCGCCGGGTGCCAGTGGGAGCGCACACAGTCCACGGTGCGTGGGATTGGCTCCTCCCTGTCAGCCCCTCGGATAGACTCCTCTGAATACTCTGGTTTTTTTCTAACCCTTTTTATAGGAACAACTGTCTTTATTGCATTTTAGATATGTATTATCATATCAAGTTCTTGGGGTGTACGCTTGTTGACAAGGAGATACGGGTTACCTGATTACAGCTGACAACGGTGGGAAAGCCGGTTTTCTTTGTCTTTTAGGCATGTCGTGTTTTGAATGCTCTCTGCTTTGCAGGGCTGCTTGCTTCCTGTCAGGCAGACATCGTCCGTGAAGCTGTTGATTTTGAGGTATGTCGGTGCAACCAGGTCTGTTGTGGCCGAGGGTCCCGGCTGCCCAGCAAGCTGAGGGGAGCTCACCGGCTGCCCATTTGTGGGACACCAGGGCTCCCCAACACGGGTCAGGAGCTCTGTGTGGCGTCTTCATCCGTAGCGTTTCACCCCGAACCTTGAGGGGGAGCTCGGTGACCTAGATGTGACCCCTGCTGAGATGGGGGGTCATGGATGGATGGCGTCCCTCATGTTGCTCTGTGAGAGCAGAGGCTGGGCTTGTTTAGGGAAATTATTTATATTGGGGATGAATGAATACAGACCCTCCCAGAAAGCATTGTTTTCTTTCCCAGAATTAATTTGAAAGAAATATAACTAACTCTTGCTCAGGTTAGGGTGAACCGCATGGGTTTGGCTTCTGCCAAAGTGACGGCAACCAGCTTAGATGAGGTCCCTGGGGGAGGGAGGGACCCTGCTGGCCCTTTGTTCTGCTAACCCGAAAGAGCGTGCAGGCTTGTCACCGAGAGGCGGTGGGCGGTCTTCCACGGAGAGGGGAGCAAACACAACGTGATGCTCACGGCAGGGCGTCTTGTCCCCGGTGTGGGTCAACCGTGTGCACGTTCTTATCTGACACGCAGACCTTCCACCATGGGCAAGGCATGTCTCCATCGCAACACACGAGGTCAGAAGAGGTCAAGGGCTGAGCATGGTGCCACTGGGCTGGCTTTCCTGCCTCTGGCTTCACCTCTGGGACTCCAATCAGACCAAGCTCCATGACCCTGACCGTGATCACGCTGCAGGGTGCTGGGCCAAACGAGACTCCCGTATCGTGCTCCCTGCAGAGAACTGGCAATAACTCGGCCATGTTTGAAAGTGTCCTGAAAACTCTGTGGCCTTTCCCTGCGTTTTTAAGTCTCATGGTTCATTATTTGAAGATATATTTATCAAGCATAGTTTATGTGATTCCCTGATTATACCCACAAATAGAGCACATTTGTAAGTAGCAAATAGAATCATAATCTGATAAATTTGATCAGAAAAAGAAGTTTACCCTTAAAGATACTTAGGTTAAAAAAAGAGAGGCAGGGGCGCCTGGGTGGCTCAGTGGGTTAAGCCTCTGCCTTCAGCTCAGGTCATGGTCTCAGGGTCCTGGGATTGAGCCCCGAATCGGGCTCTCTGCTCGGCAGGGAGCCTGCTTCCTCCTCTCTCTCTGTCTGCCTCTCTGCCTACTTGTGATCTCTGTCAAATAAATAAATAAATAAAATCTTTAAAAAAAAAAGAGAGGGGGCGCCTGGGTGGCTCAGTGGGTTAAGCCGCTGTCTTCGGCTCAGGTCATGATCTCAGGTTCCTAGGATCGAGTCCCTCATCGGGCTCTCTGCTCAGCGGGGAGCCTGCTTCCCTCTCTCTCTCTCTGCTTGCCTTTCTGTCTACTGTGATCTCTCTCTGTCAAATAAATAAATAAAAAATCTTAAAGAAAAAAGAGAGGCAGAAATAAAAAAAAATGAATTCCTACTACAGGCTGCTTGTGGAGAAATTATACCCACTTTACAGATGAGGAAACTGAGGCTCAGTGCAGTTTGCTGACCTGGTCATGACCACACAGGAAAGGAGCTGGACCAAACACATGTGCGTGTGACGTCCACCCGTGTCCCTGGTCCCTCTTCCCACCACACGTCCCTCTTGCTCCCGGACCCACGGTGATTCCCTGTTGCCGCTGCCCCCACTCCCACGGAGCCGGCCCCTCAGCTTCTCAGGCTTGCTCTTCGGGAACAAGTCAGGGACTGGTTCGGCGGACTGTTTCGTCGGGAACTCAACTACACTCAGAGATCTAAGTGCAGGCCGGAGAGTTTAGTTGCCCACAGATGTGGGTTTTGGCCAGTGGGTATCATGAGACGTTTGCCTTGTGGGGTGTCATACAGTAGGAGGTATGCACGGCCGGGTAATACACAACACATGGTATTTACGAGGGCCGTCTTCTGGCTTCAGGTTTTTTCCAACATAGTAACAACCACTGACTACATTGTCCCCACACCCAAGTGTACCTGTGGGTGTACGTGTGCCCATTCACCATCCATCTTCCTGTCTCTTTCTCCTTCCTACCTCCCTCTCTGCCTGTGTGTCTGCCTGCCTGTCTAATCATCTATCGACCTATCATCATCTGTCTACCCACGGTCTATCTGTCCTTGTGTGTCTCTCGTCTCTCTGGTGGTTTAAGCCTCCCACGGGCAGTATTGTCAAGAGAGATGGGACAAGCCTATTGTCACTGCCACTGCCTTGTCCCCTTCACTCAGGCTCGTGGCTTTTAACCAGCCCCGACATTATGTGAACTGAATTTGCCATTGATTGGACCCTAAGTGCGTAAAGACCAGGGTTTCACTCAACATGAAGTTGCTTGGGTTCCAGGGCGCCTGGGTGGCTCCGTGGGTGAAACGTCTGCCTTCAGCTCAGGTCATGATCTCAGGGTCCTGGGATGGAGCCCCGCACTGGGCTCCCTGCTCTGTGGGGAGATGCTTCTGCTTCTCCCTTTGCACCCCCCCACTTGTGCTCTGTCTCTCATATAAACAGATAAAGAAACAAAATCTTAAAAAAGAAAAAGCTTGGGAACTTCCTCCACATCCACATGACGACAGTGAAGGAAACGGAAAGTGTATTTTTTTTTTTTTTTATTATACTACTTGGAGGTAATGAGACCATATTTAAATTTAAAATGACATCAAAACTACTAGTCCCAAGTCATAGTAAATTACTTCTTTTTTTAAAATTAATTTCATTTCTTTTCAGCGTAACAGAATTCATAGTTTACAACACACCCAGTGCTCCATGCAGTGCATGCCCTCCACAATACCCACCACCAGGCTCCCCCAACCTCCCACCCCCCGCCCCTTCAAAACCCTCAGGTTGTGTATTTTTAAACAGATCGTTGGGCTTTGGAATTGCTCACTTGGGGAGTTGCTCCCAGTTAGTCTGGGTCTCTGACGATTAGGAAAGGAGGCCCAAGTGCACCCCAATTCCAGGTGAGCCCGACTTCACGCATGAAGGCCACACTCTTCCTATTGGTTTTCAAGGCCTCCAATTTCACGGTCTCAAGCTTTCGGAGAAACCGAGTTCATTCAGCAGAGGCTCACAGCACCTCCGTTAAGAGCCTCCCCCAGTGAGACAGCGCAGGTGCCCAGAGCCTCGCCTCCTCGACCAGACCAGACGTCCATGCAGGCACCTGGTCTCTGGTTTAGGCATGACTGGCGGCCGTCCGAAGCCCACACTCAGACACCAAGGGGCCCCCCCAGCCCCAGGAGGAAGCCCCGGTGGAGAGTCAGAGCCGGAGACAGCAATTGTGCTCTGTGACGAGCCTCACCAGATGGCTGCACAGTCTCGGAAGATCATGGAAAAAGGAACTCCTGACGCCAGGCTGGGCAGTCAGCCTCTCAAGGAAGATCGCTAGTGAGTCGGGTCCTGAAGGACGGAGGAGTGTGTGAGCCGGCGGGACAGCAAGCTGCAGGCTGAGGAGGTGGGAGTCTGTGCTTACGCGGTCCTGCGGTTCTGAGGCCGGGGTGCGGGGGTGGAGGGGTGTGAGACTGGCAGGCGTGGGGCACCAGACCAAGGGGCCCAGCTGGGGTGTCCCCCAGGACGAAGGAGTTGGGGAGTTTTCTGTGTGATGGGGAATCTATAAGTGTCAGGAAGCCACGTAATAAAATGGATTCTGAAAGCATCTCGGGCGTTAGTCCAAGATGAAACTAAATGTTGTGGGCAGTTCGGACGGGGAGAGAAGAGGTGAGATGATGAAGCGGTGATGGGCACAGAGCGGAGGTGACCGGGGGATGCCCCTGAAGGACAGAGACGGGGGTGCTGATGCTCGGGTGTGCGACGTGGCCCAGGAGCGGTGCCTTCCTCGCGGGGTACCGGTGGGAGGCAATTGCTCTTGGGCTTTGAGTACGGGGTTTGGAGAAGGCAGTTTGGGAGGACATGGAGAGGTAGTCTTGTGTGGACGTGTTGAGTTTGAGGGACTGGCAGGCCCTTCCCATGATGATGCCCTGAGCGCTTGGGTGCACATGATGGGAGCCCGGGAGAGGCTCAGCTGCCCGCTGAGAGAGAGGATTGTCCGTGTGAGACAGCAGACACGCCTCCATATGGATGTTGCAGCTGCCCTGCTCTGCCCCCCTGCTCACACCCCTGCCTCCCTTGGACCCTGGCCTCACCTCCCTTGCTCTGGCGTCCCGTCCCACCTTGCCTGGTCAGTGTGCCCCTGCCTGCATCTGTGTGAGGCTTCCTCAGGTCTCCACACCCAGGACACCTTTCCAGGCTCTAGCCCATCCCAAGGGCTCCCTAATCTTCCTTATTGACAATGCTAATGTGCACCATCGTGATGGTCCCTTCATTCTCTCTTGAAAGCCTAGGGATTTAGGCTCAAAGCCCAGAGTCAAAGCCTGGGTTTCTTCTCTTCTGTGTTAGGGTTCATCACAGCTGGTTCCCTCTTCCACCTGTAGCTTGCTTGTCAGCCAAGTGGAGAAAGTCATCTCCCTGCTCTTCTCAGGGTTGTTATGGGAACCAGGGGAGCAACGGTCACATGCGCCGCCCAATGTCAAGTACATGGTAAGCCTGTATTTAACATTAGCTTGTATTTTTATTTTCCCCAATACTTAGATGTTCGTATTCTCAAGGATTAAAAAGAACATAGCCCAGATGATAATTGAAAGTTTCATGGTGCCTTTTATGTTGAGATGTTTTCTTCGTAGAGATAAGCGTTTCCGGAGTTCTTTCTGTGTGCTCCGGTCTCAACCGGGGTCTAAGGACATGTCATCACGTCGAGCATTTCCCCGAAAAGTTGACTGTCTTTGGGGATTGAGGGTATGGAGATGCCAAACGGCAACAGTGTAACAACCAGGGATTAAAATACCTTCAGCCGCTATGGGAGGGCAGCTTGTCCTCGTGACTGTGTGCTGAATCATCCATCCTCCTAGGGGAGGAAGGGCGATGCTACTGTTCCATGTGGTCAACTACAGTGGGCGCGACACAGGTCGGCCGTGGTACCTGTCCAGCCCACTCTTACCTCCGGCTGTAGGAGAGTGGCCGGGTGCATGAGGAACTACGGGGACCTCCCCGATTTCACTGACGATGGTCAAGCTGAGGAGCATTCTTTGCATTCCTCACAACTGCAAGTCTCATCTTGCAGATAAATAAGGCTTCTTGTTGCTTTAGGAAGGCTCTGGGAGACACGTGTGGTCTCTTGCTTGGGGCCCAGCACCTACCCGCTGAGCCCAGGCACAGAGGGATGGTCAGTCAGAGCCAGCGATGGGGCACGGGGAGCCAGGACGCCAGGAGTCCACACGGGGCAGCTGCTGCTGTGTTCATGGGTTATTAAAACCCTGATAGCATGCAGCATGGTCCATTTTATTTGGAGGAGGCTGTACTTTCATCCAGCGACATTAATGCAATTATGCCTTTACAAAAGGGCTGTTCAGTTAGGAGCTGTAGCAGCCCATGTTGCAAAGAAGGGGACTTATTCTGACACTCGGGCATGGTGTTATCTTGAGCTGAATAAAAAAAAAATCAATGCAATTTGTGCTTAGGCGAGCCGATCTCTCCCGTTGTCATGGCTACACCTTAAGGTATCGATTGATCCTGAGAGATCCTTGGCTCTGAAGGGGCCTGGCAAAGGTGGGGATATTCTGTTCAGCAGAAAATAAGCAGTCCCCAGGATGCAGCTGACTCTAAGAACAGAGTAAATTCTATGAACCCACCGTCCCCTGCCTGACGCTACTGCACCCTTCCCGAGAGAGGCTCAGGGATGAGTTGGACCAGGTGTCAGACATCTTCAGGCCCAGGGGAGCCTGCGACGGGCTTCGTCGTGTGACAGCAGGGTGAGCTGATAGGCTTGGGGGACACCCTGGAAAGGAATCAGAGACAAAAACAGAAATGGAATCGTGTTCACTGTGAGTCAGGAAGGTAATGGGCAACCGTCACATCTTACCTCATCGGGGGAAGCCAGCAGCTCAGAAGATGAACTGACAAAAGGGAAACGTTCTTAGAGTTTTTAAAAATACATGTGTAGACAAAGTGATAACTGTGGGGTCTGTGAATTCTTATTTGTTTTTAATGTATGTGTCCTCAAAGTGATGCTTCTTGCCGGGATGTTTTTCAGCTGGTTGAATGCAGTGTAACATTTCGATCCGCAAAGGCCCTGCTAGTCCGATTGCCCAGATTCTATGATGCCACTGACATTGGTTGTTTCTAGTCCACTATTAGCACGGATTCAGATGAGGGTACAGACCGGAGACTGAGGGAAGATGAACATAACTTCAGGGGAAACCGATCCTGGCTGATAGGAGCTGGAATGATGGGGAATCTCTTGAAAAGCTGGCAGAAAACCTGTTCCCAACCTTGGCTCTGCAGCAAGGGTCTGACACCTCCCCAAGTCCCACGGCTTCTAGAGCATTCTGTGCCCTTTAGAATGCAGCTTCTGCCCCATGGTTTGAAAAATGCCACCAATATTTTTAAAAGAATGAAAATGAGTAAAATTTCAAGGGAACAACAGACAAGACAGAAGACAGAGTCCCCCAACCCTCATTTAAAATAAGAGTAGGGCTCATTCTGAGTCTTTAACAGATCTTACCTAACTATCGTCAATATAGGCAAGTTAACACAAACTTGGGTTAGCCTTTTTGCTGGGTTCAGCTGCCTGCAGTGAGGAGTTTTAGTTTTCAATAAGAAATATCTGTGCGGGGCGCCTGGGTGGCTCAGTGGGTTAAAGCCTCTGCTTTTGGCTCAGGTCATGATCCCAGGGTCCTGGGATCGAGCCCCACATTGGGCTCTCTGCTCCACAGAGAGCCTGCTTCCTTCTCTCTCTCCCTGCCTGCTTCTCTGCCTACTTGTGGTCTCTGTCTGTCAAATTAATAAATAAAATCTTAAAAAAAAAGAAATATCTGTGCAAAAGTCATTTCAGACTCAACACTGGATGCCAATAGAAATTACAGGAACTGGGGTCTTTCCGTCTTCTGCTTAGTGCCCTGTGCCCGGTTTTTACCATGTGAGGTCGAAGGGGTTTTGTGTCCATTTTACAGATGTGGTGCTAGGGACTGACTCTTTCTCCCCAAAATCCATGTGTTGAAACTCTAACACAATGGGATGATACTAGGACATGGGGCCTGTGGAGTTGGTTAGGTTTATGTGGGGTCGTGAGGGTGCAGCCCCGAGGTGGGTTAGTCCCCTTGTAAGACGCTACGGGACAGATGGCTTTCTCTGTGGCATGCAAGGACACAGTGAGAAGGTGGCCGTCTCTTCACCAAGAGATGAATCCGTCAGCACCTTGATCTTGAACTTCCAGCCTCCAGACTGTGAGAAAGAAGTGTCTGCACATCTAGCCCTTCTCGTAAGTTGCTGAGAGACCCAAGTCCTGGAAAGCTACTATGACTCTGTCTTTCGCTGGCCTCCAGCCGGCTACCTTGGCTCCCATTAAATTCCGAGTCTGTATTATTTCATAATGATTGCAAAAACCCTTGCAGATCTAGGGAACCACCCCAAGTATTAATTGTGCAGCAAATACTGTTTCACACCAACCACGGAGATACACACATCGTGACTAGAAGGTCACATTTGTATTTCTGTGGTTCTGGAGAACCTGCAGAGTCCTAAACCCAGGTACATCGCCCTGCGGCTGAGTGTGCTGTGGTCACCGAGGAAAGCTGGCAGTTGGGGTTCAGCAGGTTGCAGAGATCCAGAGAGGAGGGCGTTACTGGTGTCTCCAAAGCCACGTGTTCCACAGGAGAAAGTGTAGTCTGTAGTTCAAGCTTCTTTTTAGAGAAATCTAAGTGGGGTCTAGAACTTTAATGTAGCTGGTATGACCGAAGAGTTGCTAGTTGATGGGCAAAACAGAGACAGACACTCTTTGTTTTTACTCATGAATATAAATAAAAATCACTCTTGAAACCAGGTGGCTCACACAGTCTGGTTCCTAAAAGCAGACTGTTTTCTCCAGTGGCTCCAACAGTCTACGTCCTGGGAGTAAATATTTTATATTTGGTTTCAGTTTTTTTTTTCTTTTTAAAGGCTGCCTCAGCATTTATGGGTAGCTTCTTCAAAATCCAGACAGCAAGCAAACAAAGCTAAGAAGCCCATCTCGGAATGCTGCCCGCGTCCTGTGCACGGCACAGGCGGGCGGCACCCGCTCCCGGGCACCGGTGGTTACAGGACACATGAGTCAAGCTGCTGCACGTTAGTCGGGAAGCCCCAGGAGGGGTCCAAGTGCCAGGGTAGGAGCACACGCCACATCTTCGTTACCTGCCAGAAGTCCGTTGCACGCGTTCTCTTCTCTGTGCCTTTGATTGTTTCCTCGTCTCTAGACTCCTGCAGGGAACTTATGCTGCTCCTGGTCCAGGAGGCCCTGGCAGGCTCCTCCGGCTCTCAGGCAGCCCAATCATCCTCATTCTTACCTTATAACAGCACCAGCCTTACTGTTTTCCAAGATTTGTCCCATTCACGAACTCACCGGGGCTTCACTCTTTCAAGAGGGCCCAGAGGGAGTGGAATGGTCATTGTTTTAGCGCCCAGGCCGCTGGAGCTCAGAAGGTACACATGGACTCACCCGGGTTAATCTGGGTTAGTACAGGGCAGATCGAGGACCAGAATCCAGGCATTCTGCCTGGTGCGGCATGTTTTTGCTGCTGTGTCACCGCCGCTGCTGCCAAGAATGGAGACCTCACTTTGTGGACCAATTTCTGTTGGGTCCGTAGAACCTTCCCTGATTGTGGGTGGGGCTTGCACAGAGGGGTCTACGTACTGGCTGAGAAATAGGAGATTTGGAGTTGGTTATGGCAGGTTGAAACTGGACGTCTATGTGATTCTTTTCTTGGGGGAAATGCTCAAATTTCTTTGCGCTTTATCTCATAATCTATAAGATGTGAACACTGAGGGAAATCCTGCCATATACTCACCCTTGTGCTTTGGACGTAGTTAAAGGTCAGTGCATTGTCAAATGCACTTTTGAGCCTCAACCTGGGTCCTGAGGCTTCCTGAGTGTGACCTGACCCTTTCCCAGGACACGGAGCAGGTAGAGAGTCCCAAGACCCCCGAGTCAGTTCAACACGTGCAAAGAAAATAATTAACATGTTTTTATTTCCCTCAAATAGAAATCTCTGGTGTGGTTCCTTGTGGCTAACTCTTCATCTCTCTATCCTAAATGTTGCCTTAATTAAGCTCGCTGCAGAACTTTTGCACTTTTCCATGAAATTAGAATGAACGAATAAAAGTGCAGATTCTAATTAGCACTTCCTGCAAATTAAAGAGATCCCTCTTCCCCTTGCTGAAAGAAAGGTTGCTGGGAAAAAATAAGGATCTTTGAAATATAGTTTTTCTTTTCAGAGAGGAGTGATATTCTTGGCAAGCTGCTGCTGCAGACCTATGCAGAGCCATAGGCCAACGTGTCCTGCAACCGTCGGCGTGATCGAGGGACCCCTCAGAGGAGTAGCTATAGTCTCTAGGAGGAAAGAAAAAATTCTTGCAATAAACATTTTTTATAGGAAGTTATGCATGGATGCATTTGCTAAGTTGTTTTAAATAACTCCAGCACTTCATAAAAATGGGATTTGAGGGAATGCTGAAGTTTCATTTCAGGGGATGGTAACATCTGCATTTGTTGAATGATTTATGTCTGTGACATTAACTGCACATTATGGAGAAAACGGTGTCTGACCTCAGGCACGCTGGCGTGAGACATGGGCTTGTCCAGGTTGAAATTTCTCTCTTAAATTTTTCATGAAATTCTCCCGGCAGGGTCACTGTGGGGTTCTGAAATATCCTCGGCCTCAGAAGGGCTCCCACTCAGCCCTCAGAAAAGTGTTTTTTTTTTTATTAACACCCCCTCCCCTACGCTCTCATGCCTTGGAATAATATAGAATGGGGTTAGGTCCATCCATTGTAGAATTGTCATTTTTCCGCCAAAGCAACATTATATGAAACACTTACTTATTCATCACTACCGCCTGTCCTGGTGTAATATTGGCCTCACTCACTTTGCAGCGACCCAACTTTTCCTCCTTGACGGCTGATGGCCGGTTTCGTGAGATTTCCTACATGCAACACAGCTCACGCGTCCTTGTGCGCCATCCCCCCAAATTCTTCGGCAAGTAAAATCCACGCTGTGCACGACGGGCTCTCGTGTGGCCGCCCTCTGTGAGGACAAGAAACCCTTCCAGGGGCTGTGGGAGGGAAGGCAGGCTTCGGGAAGGAACAGTTTTTTGAAAGACAGTCAACTCGGTGATGCTGCAAGCCATGTATTTTTAAATGGGACACGCGTCTTGATTTTAAATAAATTATGTCCTTGTACGCACCTGTTTACAGACTTGGAATGATGGCAGTGGCCTGCAGCAAGTGTTGCCCGCCTGCATGGGGGCACAGTACTCTGGAGGCCAGCCCTGCAGTCCCCAGTATTTATAGTCCAGGGCTCCGGGTGGGAGCACGGAGCCTCGCTGGCACCCTGTCGGCATCGCCTTCTGAATGCGACACTGACTCTCTCCCTTATGCGCCGTCTTCCAGGCAGTAGCTGGAAGTGCGAGCGCGGGAGGCGTGGCTGAGCCCACGTGGATCAGGTGTCTGGAGAACGGCTTTCCTACCCCAGCCGAGGCCATTCTCTGATCTGGGGGGCAGAACCGCTGGAGGGAGTGTGTGGATCCACTTGGGTCAATAACCTCCATTCCCACGAGCTCCATAATTCAGGGAGGTGGCCGTCCCGGGAGGACCCACAGCCCCCCTTCAGGACGACTCCCATCCTGGCCTCCCGCTGTCCTGGCTGCCCTCTGCTGTGCCCAAGCCCACCTCTGTCAGCTTCCAGGGCGGAAGCAAGTGTCCCCACAGCCCTCACACCCGCTTCTGCGAAGCTCATTTCCAGGGTCAGAAGGACCCATGTGGATTTTGGAAAATTCCTGTGGCTCCCCAGATTACCAGAAAACAAAACAGAAAAGTTCCTATGAGGGAAAAATATATATGTTTGGGTTCATTTTAAAGGAATGTTTCCCCAATTTCTGTTTAACTTGGGTTGTTTTCTTTTAAGCATCGTAGTGATTTGCGTGGGTTTAGTTGGATGATTACCAAGTCCTCCTTTTCTGGATTCTGACTGGATTATGATTTATGTGCTCTGTGTTTTGGGTTGAATTGTGTTGCTCCCAAATTCATACTTTGAAGTTATAACCTGCAGAACCTCAGTATGTGACTATATTTGAGAATAGGGTCTGTAAAGAGGCAATTAAGACAAGATGAGGTCATTGGGAGATCCTGGCGTCCTCTGAGGAGAGGAGATGAGCACATACACGCACAGCGGGACGACCCTGTGAGGACACGGGGAGAAGGCAGCCATCTCCACGCCGAGGAGGGAGGCCTCGGGAGGCACTAGCCCTGTGGACAGCTTGATCTCGGACATCCAGACCCCAGAACTGAGAGAAGATAATCCCCTGCTGTTCAAGTCCCCTGTCTGTGGCGTCCGTGATGGTAGCCATACTTTGTTACCTAACATCTTCTATTCTTTCCCTTTTTATTATAAAAAGTCAAATGCATGCTTCGATGAGTTCTGACAAATACCCACACTCATACCCGTGTAACCAGATACAGCTACGGAACACTCTCACTACCTCAGGACGTTCCCTCACGCCCCTTCCAGTCTGTTCCCATCCCTCAGCCGACCGTGGGGTCACAGACCAGCCTCGTCGTCTTGAGCGTCGTAGGACAGAGAAGTGTCAGAATCAGCTGGGATGATCGCCCTCTCGTCCCTGTCGGCTGGGGCAGGCCTGCTTCAGGCACTTTGTGGCTCTGTTATCAGGGACAGTCACCTTTGGGAACATTTGTCTTCCTTGAGAATTAACCTTTTATTCGTTGTGATTTTTCTCTCCTTACCTCTGTCTCTGCCTGGAGTCTCTTCTGACGGACGGTGACGCACGTCCCTGAGATTGCTCTGGACACAATTTGCTTGTCCATGTTCCCTCCTTTCACTTTCAACCTGTCTGTTCCTGTGCATTTGCGGTGTGTCACTTAGAGCTGCCCCTTGTTGGGTCTTGCTTTCTGAGCGTGTGGAAATTGGTGCCTTTTCACTGGAATCAGTATATTTACATTTTAGATAATAATCTATATAGTTTGTGGTAAGTCTACCAGTTTGCTATTTGTTATATATTTTCCCCTCCTCTTCTTCTGTGTGTGTTTTATTTTGCTTCTCTATTCCTTTGGTCTCCTTTTCTTGGGTTATACACTTATGTTTGGTATCCTGTGGTAAGTCAGCTACTGCTCTTAGACTATAATTCCTTGTGCTGTATTTTTAGTGTTGCTCTAAGAAATTTAATATTCATCGTTTTAAAAAATATTTTATTTATTTATTTAGAGAGCATGCAAGTGGGGGGAGGGGTAGAGAGAGAAAAGGAGAGAGAGAGGCTCTCAAGCAGAGTGCACTGAGGGCCCAGATCTTGCTGCAGGGCTCGATCCCACGACCCTGAGATCATGACCTGAGCCAAAACTAAGAGTCGGATGTTTAACCAACTGAGCCCTCCAGGCGCCCCCAGGATTTATCTCTTACGTCTGTTTAGCTTCTATATTATACTACAAGGTGGGAGGACGGACACGACCCAACTTCAAGACTTAGTGAGGGAGCTGCAGCCATCAGGACATGTCGTGTGGCCGAGAGAGGAGGCAACAGATCCATGCAGCAGCGTACAGAGCCCCAAACACACTCCTTTCTTGAGGCAACTGGTCTCTGAGGGAGGAGCGGAGACAGTGTTTTCAACGAGGAGTGCCGGATCAACTGGATGTCCACCTGAAGGAAAACACACTTAAACACAGACCTTACAGCCTTCACGGGCATTAACGCAGCAACGAGCACAGACCCAGACGTCAATGGAAAACATCAAATCTCTTAGAAGACAACATACAGAAATCCTAGACGATTTGGGGTGTGGTGACCACTTTTCAGATGTAACACCAAAGGCACGATCCATGAAGGAAATACCTGGTGAGCTGTTCTTCATTAAAATCAAAATATTCTGCTCTGCAAAAGCAAGGTCGAGTGAGTGAGCAGACAGGCCACGGACTGGGAGGAAGTACGAGGAAAAGACACATCTGAGAAGGGACCGTTCTCTAAAACACGCAAAGAACACCCACCTCTTGACAGTGAGAAAACAAAGTCCTTTAAAGAGACCTGAACAGACACTCACCACAGAAGATGGACAGATGGCAAGTGAGGACAGGAAAAATTCTCGTCAAAGAGATGGGAACTAAAACGTTAATGACATATCACTAAGGATCCATTGGAATGGCCAAAATCCAAAACATGGACGACAGCAGATATTGGCAAGGATGTGGAGCCACAGGAACCTTCACCCGCCGCGGGGGGAGTGCAACACTGGCAGCCACCGCGGAAGATAGTTTGACGACCTTTTGGAAAACCAAATATACTCTTATCCCATGTCCCAGCAACCATGCTCCTTGGTGTTTGCCAAAAGGAGAAGAAAACTTACATCTGTACAAAAACCTGCACGCGAATGTGTACAGCAGCTTTATTCATAATTGTCGAAGCTCGGAAGCAACCATGATGTCCTGTGGTGGGTGATGGATGAACAAACCTGGTCCATCGGACGGTGGACTATTACACAGGACTGAAAATGCATGAGCGATAAGCCATGGGAAGATGCAGAGAAATCTTGAATGCACATTGCTAAGTGAGAGAAGCCAATCTGTAAAGGCTACAAAATGTACGATTCCAACCCTACAACATTCTGAAAAGGGAGACTGTGGAGTTCGTGGGGAGGACGGGGTGGGGGGATGGGTGGGGAGTGGGTGGAACAGTGAACCCGTTGTGTGTGATGTCATCACGGTGGACACACATCATGTTCATGTGCCCAGCCCCAGAAGGGGCAATGCTGGAAATGACCGCTGTTGTCAGCTGGGCGGTCTGGATGATTACGGTGCCTCAAGCTAGGTTCATGATATGACAATGTCCCACTCTGGGGGGTGCTGCTGAGGGGGGGAGGCTGGGACACTTGAGGGCAGAGGGTACATGGGAACTCTCTGGACCTTCCTCTCAATTTTGCTGTGACCCTACAGCTGTCCTAAAAATATAGCATCTTTAAAAAATAAGTGTATGGTCTTCTGCAAAGTTTGACCTATTGTAGGAAATGAGGCTCCCTTGTCATATGCCCTTTTCCTCTCCTGCCTCTGATGTTATCCTTTATGCAGCTGACCTGGATCTCAACTTTTGTCCATCCCCTCTCCGCTGAGTGTGTGTGTGTGTGTGTGTGCGCGCGCGCGCGCGTGTGTGTGTGTGTACTCTGCTGACAACAAAACCTTTGCTCCAAGCTCCTATCCTGCCGAGAAGAGCACTCATGTTTCTCACATTCCTACTGTAGACCAGGCACTTAGTCATCTTCACAATAATCTTATAAGGTGGGTGCATGAGTGAACTGGGGCTCAGAGGACCTCAGTCTTCCTGCAGGGTATGCAGCAGGAGGCTGGTAGGCTGTGAATTAGAGCCCAGTCCTGCATCGTGCTGTCTCTAGTACCCAAGGCCAGATCTGCTTCCCAGAGCGGGAGCAGGACTGGCTTGGAGGAAACACAGTACCTCTCGTAATTTGCCATTTGTAGCAGAAATTATTTTCAACAGGGCTCCGAGTTGGTGCGTGGCATTCATACGTAATAAATCCTGATCCTGCCACAGCAGGAAAAGTTGGTCAGGACACAGGTGGTTGCGTCCCTTAGTCGAGCATTGGGCCCTTAGTGGCGTTTTTCAGGGGCTCCCAGAGGGACGACCTGCTCCAGCAGGCTGGGTGTCCTTCCCCTGGCAGGCCAGAGGGGCTCTCCGGCGGTCGGGAGGGGCATACCTCCTCCTCCCACAGGACCGTCCCGTCCACGCCCAGGGAATTGGGGGTGCTCATCGGTACCGTTCCGAGCACCTTCAGGGGTGGAGGCATTTTATGCAGATTCTCTCATTTTTGTGTCATCCTTATGACCCACCCATGAAGTGACGGAGTCATCGCGTTACCTTTTCCTCTTTACTTTCCTACTTTAACTTTCCGGGAAAGGAAGACAGGGAGGTTGTGAGGGTCGGAGCCTGGACCCAAGCCCATCTAGATGTGGTGCCCAGTGCCGGACCACGGTCCTGTCATCAACAGGAGTGGGCTGCCTGTCCCCGGCGTTTAGTCCCGAACAACTCTGCCCTGAGGTCCGGAGAGGGTTCTTGTAACTAAACAGCCCTGACTGTGACAGTGTGGGAAGCTCTGGGATGATTTCTGCCACGTCCTGCCATGATCTAACAATCCGCTGTTGGAGACACGTCCACAGCAGGAAAATACGTGTCGTCCAAACTGCACGGGGTGTGCAGGGCTGCCCTGGGAACGCGGGGACCGGGACAGAGGAAGGACAAGCGCCGCCTCCAGGGCAGGCCTCTGTAGCTTAACTGGTTTGTCACACAGTTTGAAGAGAGAGGGACACCCTTGCTTCGCAGGGGAGCCCCTGGGTTCAGAGCAACACCGGCCTCCCGCCCCAGCCTTCAAGCTTCCATCAGCAGGAAATAAATGTGAGTCCTGGCTGCATGCCCAGACTTCCTGGAAGGACGTCTCCGTCCACCCCCCCACCCATTCCTCACGGACTTGCTGCACCCTCTGGGGCAAGTCCGGATCGTCTGATCATACCCGTTTCCCTGTCTATGAGCCATCGAGAATGCAGTGGGCACCGGGGTCATCTTTTATCCCATGACCCGGGACCTCTGGGACTAGGAACAGGGCTGGCTCATGGGCTTGTGACCTGTGTGGTCCTCGGATAGGGCTGTGCACTCACAACTCTATTCAGTTTAATGCCCCAAGTTTGCCCTCTTGAGCTTCTAAATGACTCCTGGTCAGGAGTGGGCATTGTCATTCTGTGCCAGAATCCAGGTAGCCTGTCCTTTGCAGACCCTCAACTCTGAACCACGTCTTGCCCCCAACTTCCCACATCTCTCCAACATGCCCTGTGGAACCCATGACTGTCTGCAAAGTCTTTTACGGCCTCACCTTTCTCCGAATGTTTTCTCCACTTTCTTCCCGCATGTCCAGCCTTCTCCTTGAAGACCCTGCTTCCCTCCTTCTTGGCTGATTTCTCTTCCAGGCTCTTCTCACGTTTACTTGGAAAAATAGTCCCTCTCTGCCTACACTTGCCTGTCCCCAGGCAACAGGGAAGGCCGTGCCCAACGGGGAACGTGGTTCCTGGAAAGCAAGCCACTGTGCTGATAACGTGTGCTGCAAACCCAAGACCGCTAGCTCTGGTGGGCCCTCCATGCCGCCTGGCGAAGCACTCCATTGTTCCCTTGGGTGCTTACTTCTCTTCTGTGCGGGTGCTCCTGGTCAGCCCTTTCCCTTTCCTGCTCCAGCCGGCTCGCTCTTAGCTGGTGGCCGTGCTTTCCACTGCGATGACAGCACAGCGAATGGAGGTGGCTCCCTTAGTCTTAACCACTAGAGCTGCGTGCCCACCAGCACCGGTGCCCACGCTCCCTGCCTTCTCACAGAGGACGCCTCTGCTCTCAGTGATGACCCCTCCTCTCCCTGGGAGCCTCACCTTGGCCCTCTCGTCCAGTCCAGCACTTCGCTGCAGCGTGTTCTCCATCCTTTGCCTCGCGGGTGCCTCCCTTTGCATGGTCTCCCCTCGGTGTGCCGACGTGGCATCATTTCTCCCATCCTTGAGGAGCTGTCTCTGCCCCCACTCTCCTCTCCTGCCCACTGTCTCCTCCTTCCTTCCACAACACCGCACATGGACACTCCTGTCCATGCTCTCCTTGTCTGTCTCCATCTCCGAAACTCTGTGTCTGGACCACCAACGCCCTTCATGCTGCTGGTTCTTGGGTCAGCCCCGAGCCTTGACTTAGGTGGTTCTTCTTCCTTCCCCGAAACTCCCTCTTCGCCTGCTGTCAGGGCCACCCCCTGCGGGCTCTCCTTCAACGTCACTGCCACTGCCTCTCAGACCCCGCAGGCTGTCATCTCCCAGAGGTCCCAGTGCAGGAGCCCTCAGGACCCCACCAGGTGGTCTCCGCCCCTGCATGTTTCCCAGGGCTTTGGCTTCCCATGCTGTTTTGGGCCCCACGCAGCAGACCAGGCAGCAGAGGCGTGAGATCCGAGTGTATCAGGAGATGGAGTGTGTGGGCTGCTGACATGTGGGGCCCGGCCACACCCCCTCTGGGCCGCTGTCTAGACGCCTGTTCCTCCACCAGGTGTCCCGAGGGCCCTTCAAGCCATGTCCCTTCTCCGTGCGCAACTCTGAGAACGCCCCGGGTCCTCGGCGTGAACGCTGGTGGTTGGCATCGCCTGCGGGACCCCGAGCGGCCACCGCCCCTCATGGCCTCCTGCTCCGCGCCCTGGGGCTCCCTGCTCTCCTCAAGCAGGGGGTCCCCAGGGCCGGGCCGGGTGTGCCCTCCCTCCGCTGCCGCGGCTCTCGGTCCTGCCGACTCAATGCCCGAGGCTCGTGACGGTCCCTGCTTCTCGTCGGTGGTTTCTCTCCCCTGCCACCCTTGCCACCACCGGAGACTCAGCGTTTTGTTAATTCGTGTTGTCCGTCCCCGCGCTAGAGCGTGAGCTGCTCCTAAAGGCGAGGGGTCTTCACCCCTATGGTCTAGAATAGGGCCTGGTCTATCCATATTTACTTAAAAAAATGGGAAAAAAAGCACAAAGGCTGTTGGGTATGCACAGTCAATGCCAGATCCATGTGCCAAAGTGTATGTGCTTAACTCTAGGGACGCCGCCTTTGGCCTCTGCTCTAATTTAAAGACTTTTGAATCTTGAACGAGCTTAACGGTTTGATTTCCTGGGCTCGGACAGCCCGAAGCTCACCGGATGAGGTGGGGGCCAAGTGGGCCTCGGTGCCCTGGCAGATGCCCCCCCCCGACCCATGGCCCAGTGTGGGGGGGCGCCACATGCTCCAGGAGCCCAGCTGTGTCACCGGCCGAGCTGTGGCCCTGCACGAGCAGCCCATGCGACCCGCCAGCGGGTGCGGGGATGAGGGCCCTGAGCCTGTGGTGGCAGGCTCTGAAGAGGGCAGCTGGAGCCCAAAGAAGAGGAACACAATCCCAAGTGTTCCCGTGGAGGAGGCAACCCCATGTGGAAAATGTGCAGAGAGATTTCTGTCATGGTTAATTAAAAAAAAAATTTTATTCATTTATTTGAGAGCAAGAGTGGGGAGGGGCAGTGGGAGAGGGAGAAGCAGCCAGAGGTGGGACTTGACCCCAGGACCCCAAGATCGTTGCCTGAGCTGAAGGCAGACGCTCAACCGACTGAGCCCCGCAGGGACCCCTGGGAGGGGATTTTATAACTCCCGTTGCTTTTGTCACGTGTGAGTTGCATGGGAGTAAGCGAGCTATGGCTCGCGGTGATGCAGCCCTCACCAGCCTCAGCGCATCCCGGGAGCCCCGCGGGCTGCCCGCCACCTGGGTTCACACAGGCGCCCCTCAGGCTTCCTCCTGGAGCCTGAGCCCCCTGCACTCCTCCTCTCTCGCTGTGCAGCTGTTGGAAATGGGTCAGGTCTCGACCCCAGCCCAGCTTTGCTCCCAGACATCAGGGCCGTAGCTTCTTCTGTCCGTCTGTTCCAGCCACTCCCTTTCTCCAGTACGCGGGGCCGAGCCCGGGAGCTCCCAGACTCCAGGTCAGGAAGAGCTGGGGTCCGCGAGAACCCTCCCTTCCCACGCTTGCCCGTTTTAGCAGCGCAGACCCTGGGAAGGGACACCAGGCAGGGCAAGCGGGGAGCCCCTCCCTCGGGGCCGGTGCTCCACACAACAGACTCCTTCAGAAACACTGACCTCATGTCCGTCCAACAGCTTCACGTGTTCGTCCCTCCTTCAGACACGACTAAGCTGAGGGCGGACGCCAGGGTCGAAGCTTCAGGAGTGAGCACGTGGGGCCGGGTCTTCACGAGTGTGTAGGAGTGAGCCAGGCAGGGAGGCCGGCCGTGATACTTCCCGGGGAAGAAAGAGGCCTGCAAGGCTCTGGGTGAGGAAGGCTGGGACCCGCTTGGAAGGAGGCGACGTAGAACACGGCTCGGGGGGTTACTCCCATCCGTGGAATCTGCAGCATTGGTCCCCTTGAGGTGCAGCATCAGCTTTTCCTCCTTTCTCACAGGGGCGGGTTCGTTGCTGGCCGGCACGCCCTAGGATATGGTGGGGACAATCCTGCCTCCCTCCCAAGGGGGCATCCGTCGGTGGTGAAGTTCCTGCCTTGTCTTCTGGAGCACTCACTTGCATTGGGAGCCCTGAACCACCACGTCAAAGGCTCAGCCCCCCCAAAGTTGCCATGCTGTGAGGGAGCTCAGGCCAAGTAGAAGGGCCACGCGCAGGGGCTCTGGTCCACCGCCAGGCTGAGGTCCCTGCCCACCGCAGCACGCATGGCCTCTGGGCTATCCTGGCTCCCAGGTGCGGACCTCCCCCCAGGCCCGAGTGTCTGTAGCTGAGGCCCCACGCATCGAGGAGCAGACAGCGCCCCGCCCCCGCGACCTCCTGTAGCCCTTGACCGAAGCACCCACGAGCAGCAGACAGTGGCTGTCATAGTTCTGACATCTGGGGGACGCCCTGGTGTAGGGGTAGTAACGTGGTAGCACGGCTCTGATGGGGAGGAGCTAAGGGATGAAGCTGGAGACGTATGCTGACATCACTTAGGAGGTCTCTTGGGGGCCAAGACCAGGAATTTGGATTTTATTCTGTAGACCAGCGGTTGGCAAATTTTTTCTGTGAAGGGCCATACAGTAAATATTTTAATCTTTGTGGGCCATATCCAGTCTCTGTTGCACTTTCTTCTTCTTCTTTTTATTTATTTTTTTACAATTCTACAAAAATGTGAAACCATTTTTAGCTCAGGATCATATAAACACAGGCAGCTGGCCAGATCTGGGCTTCAGACTGAAGTCTGCCAGCCCTCCACGGGCAGTGAGCAGCCGAAGGGGTTTTCAAGTGAACGAGTAAATGAATCCGACTTTAAACATAACATCAACCACCGCGGACGCACTAATTCCAGATGTTATAGGAGAAAGATATGGATGCATCGTGTGTGTTTGCAGACGCCAGAGCTGGATACAAGCTGATCTCTCTGCGTTCAGATCCGAGGCACGGATGCATCCCAAGAAGCCAGGTGAAAGATCCCGGACGCGAGCAGTGATTTCTTGTGGTGAGAGGACCCTGGGACATGTGTTGGGAAGATTCTGAAATCTTACTGTCTGAATAATTGATGTGTTTATAATGATTTCTCAAACGCCCTTTATCAGAAGTTCTTTGTGAGATTAAGAATCTTGGATGCTGTTATTCTCTTTCTGCTCTAGGACATTCTGAAAACGGAGATGTGCTGTCTCTCTGTTTCTTCAACTGAAATATTTTGAAATAAATAATGATCCCAGCGGTTTTTATTTACATCTTTTTAAAAAATTTATTTATTTTTCAGAGAGAGGGAGAGCGAGCGAGCGAGCACAGGCAGACAGAGTGGCAGCAGAGGCAGAGGGAGAAGCAGGCTCCCCGCCGAGCAAGGAGCCCGATGTGGGACTTGATCCCAGGACGCTGGGATCATGACCCGAGCCGAAGGCAGCCGCCCAACCCACTGAGCCACCCAGGCGTCCCAGATCCCAGCGGTTTTATATCATGCCATCTGTGCGCGATAAAACTTCGTCAGGAACTGCGAGCTACAGAGGGCAGCGGTTTTGGGATCCTTTGTCATGTCCTGCAGTGGAAGGAAAGACGCCGAGTGCACTTCCAGAATTCAACAATACGACACATGCTACGTTTCTTCTCAGGAAGCACAAAGTGTACATTAACCACGTGCTTGTCCATGCAAGGTGCGTGTCAAGGCTCCCAAAATGCACCCAACAAACCGTCCTTCGTGAACCCATTTTTATTCTGGAGCTTTTGCGTTGTACATGTTTAATCCACTTAATTTTACCTCCACCCACCGGAGACGCACAGCACTCAAATGTGAGGTAGGAATTTCAGGTCACATGGTCGCTCCAGGGAGATACAGTGAAAGACAGATTGAAAAATACATATGGCGGCTTCGGCAAGTCGCTCACGCGGCTAAGCCTTGGAGGCTCGGTCTGTAATCCAGGAGCCAGTACTTGCACAGTTAGTGGGTAGCAGATAAATCCATGTTTGGCTCCTCCATTAGCGTCACCCTTTCCTGGTTCCAGGAGTTTCGTGAACAGGATACTATTTACATGCTGTCGGTGACCACTCGGAATCTTGGCTTCCCGGCTTTGTGTCGTGGTGAACTACAAAACAAGGTAAAGCAGGTGGGAACAACATAGTGAGAGACACCAAGAGAAATATCCTTTACAACTGTATGAAAAGTACTCACTTCACAGCTCATGAGAAGGGGTTGTTAATTTCTCACAGAAGTTAAGTTTCTTTTGGCCAAGTCGATTAAAATAATACTTTTCTTGGTGGAATTTTCTGGTTATAATTATAAGTTTCCTTAAGTAACCTTCTTCTGAATTGAGCCAAAGCCAAGTGGATCCCAAGTCTCATAAGACATTTTACTTGGTTTTGTAGAACCATATTATTTACTGAGGGAGGACTTGGGACACTTGTTTTCAGCCTTAACTGGAGCTGAAGCCACTGTGGTTCATTTTGTAAATCTCTGTGCCTTGTGTTCTTTCCCTTTCTGTCCCATCTTCTCTCCAATGATGGACTATCCTGCTGCCTCTGGACAGCACAGAGATTTTTGCTTCATGCCTGGCTTTCCCCAATTCTGTTGGTCCTTTCATAAGACCAGAGGATCCGCGATTGAGCCAACAGAGGGAATCAGGCTCATCTCTTAAATTATTTATAATTCCTATTGACTCTCTGTCTCTCTCTAGAATGAGTGATAGAGTTAAAGACTCAGTCAGACGGCACAGACCAAACAGGCATCAGCGTGTGGAGGTCACACGCCGACCTCCATTCCAGTTTGCCTGGCTCTCGAGCACACCCTACCAATCATTAGTTGTGTGCGAGGCGAGTTGTTCAACGTCTCTGTGGTTCTGTTTCCTTGCGGGTAACACAGGGATGTTGACAGCTGTTCATCATCCCATAGCACTGCATCGGAGTCAAGTGAAGGAAAATGCCACCGCCTCAGAGCCATACCCAACATGTGAAAGACACTTGCCATGTTTACCACAATCCTACACAGGATTCTAGTAAGTGGCCTTCAGTACATTATGAGCCTCGGTGGACAATATTTCTAGACCCATCAGAGAAGAGACAGCATGAAATTGTCCATTATAAATTTTTAAAATTGCAGAACACTCTATGGCTATTTTCCTTTGCTTCAAATTAGAAACGTATAAACCTGTAATGACTGGAAATCTGGTATGTATTCGGATTGTAAATCTAGATATTTGCGTTGACCTGCTAGACAGTTAAAGAGAGTAATCTGTAGGAGTTAGGAACACAAAGTGACTATTAGAGCTGCTGTGCATTCTTCACAATTACGTGGCCCAGTGACTGACTTTCCAAGACAGTGGTAGAGTCCTCGGTACCTATTTCGTTTTGCCCAGTCTTCACCACACTGTGTTTTCTTTAATAAGGATTATGTTTCTCACGGTAAAATGCATGTTGAGAAAGTTAGAAAGTATTAAGCGTCTGGTCTCAGCAGCCTGCTTGTGAGGTTCTAGCGTAACGCTAAGATAGCCAGCACAGCTTTGGGTTAAGAAGTACCACTCTCGAGGGGCGCCTGGGTGGCTCAGTCGTTAAGCGTCCGCCTTCGCCTCAGGTCATGACCCCGGGGTCCTGGGATCGAGCTCCGCATCGGGCTCCCTGCCCAGCGGGAAGACTGCTTCTCCCTCTCCCACTCCCCCTGCTTGTGTTCCGTCTCTCGCTGTGTCTCTCTGTCAAATAAATAAATAAAATCTTAAAAAAAATGAAGTACCACTCTCGAGCTGCTACAGTAAGATCGTGGTTACAGACAGTTTGCAGAAAGGTCCATGTTTGTGTCCAGATTGTGTGTGTGTGTGTGTGTGTGTGCGTGCGTGCAGGGAATAGTAAAAAGATGAAAAAGTGCTAGAAAATAGGGAAGATCCAGAACAGAGAAGGAGAGGTCTTTTAATTGCAGATCCTGATCCGACCTTGGAGGAGTCAGCTGGGAAAAGGTCTGTCCGTCTGTCACCCTCGGCTAGAGTGGTCCAGGCAGCTCAGGATGCAGGCAGGGGAAGGCTGCTCATGTGGAGCACGAAGCCTTCCTAGCAGCCAGGACAACTGCAGCACAGTGGGAAAGGAGGAGGCCTCAGAGGGCTCGATGAAGAGGGGCCGGCATTTTGTGAGCATCACTGAAGAGAAGCAAACCTTCCTTGGTCATTCCGTTGGCGTAGACTCAGCACACTCAATGAGACTTATTTTCTGGAAATAAAAGACAGTCCAGACACAGGAAAGGGTGCAAGAAGAGCCCGGGGTGGTGGTGATAGCCACGCAGAGCTGGAGTAGCACAGAGAGAAAGGAATTTAGGGAGGACCAGAGCAGAGACTGTTATCACACCTGAGTATTTTTTTTTTTTTTAAAACAATTCCCTATAGGGGATGGAATTGAAAGTTAATTTTGAAACCCAGCTGAGGACCATTTTCCATGGGTGCGTGCTGTTGTGCTGGACTTAGCTGAGTATATTTCTTACTCAGGTTCAGTCGTTTTTAATCCTTCCATCTTCATGGAACCCCAGTTTACATCATAACTCAAGGAACCTGAGTTAGGTAAGCTGACGGTTATCTACTGCTGTGGAACAAAGTACCCCCAGTTTAGGGGCTTGAAACAGCACACATTTGTCTCAGTTTCTGTGGGCCTTTTGCTTCACAGTCTTCCACAAGTCTGCCGTCAGGACATTGGCCAGGGACTCACTGGGATGCTCGGTTAGGGAAGGATCTGTACGTGCTCATTCCTCACCTTACCCGTGGCCACGGGACTGGGGCTGCGGCTCCTCTCCTTGCTGGCTGTGTTTCTTGTCATGGGTACCTCCCAGCATGGCAGGTGCCTCGTGAAAGCCAGTGTGGGGGAGGGGAGAGAGAGGTCTGTTGACAAGGCAGAAGTCACCATCTTTTGTAACCTTGGCATGGGATCATGTCCCCTCAACACTGCTGGTTCTCTCCGTGGCAATAGCTACTTGAGGGTGAATACCAGGAGGTGGGCAACACGGGGCCATCACAGGGCCAGCCGAGCCACAGCATTTTTTAACCTTGGCAGAGAGAGCGTGTAAGACCAGGGAAGTGGCACCCTTCCCAGACTGTCACTCTGAAGGTGAAGCACTTGAGGTGTGAAGACGTTCCCTGCACGCCTACTGGGCTCCTGGATTCCAGGAGGCAGAGGAACTTTGTGCAAAGAGTGTGACAGTGGCACAGGAGGGCTCCCTAAATCACACTCTTCCTTCTTGACTTCAGGGATTTTCGTGATGATAGCAGCCCCCCTTGAAAAAAGCCCAGCTGTTAGCATGGCTGCAAAGTCCGCTGAGGCCCGGGCTTGCCCTCTCCGCCCTCCCGGGACCCCTGAGATGCCCACTCGGGGGGTGGCCACTCTGGACGGTCGTCAGGTCCTAGGATGTGTCCTGCAGCGTCCTTCCTCTCCCAGCGGCGCTTCACTTGCCTGGCAAATCCCACTCACCTGCCGTCATCAGCTTCAAGGTTGGTTCCTCTGGGAGCTCCTCCCTCCACCGCAGTCCGGGGCCTGTGCGTCTCCTCTGCAGGCTTCCATTGCCTTTGGCACCCACCCTTATGACCCGGCTTCTCCGGCCTCCCTCCCCTTCCTCCTCTTACTGTTGCGAAGCCTGTTGCTGTTGCTGCTCCTGCCACGACTACATCCCTGAGCCTAGTTACCCCCGCCTCTGAGAACGCAGCCCCGAGGCCCCGGGGAAGCTTGGGGAGAAGAAGGGAGTAGGACGGAGAAGGCAAAGATGAGGGGGACCTTGCAGACTCCTGCGGACCGCACCCTTCAGGTCCAGCGCCCAGCAACTCCAGCGGTGGCCACTAGAGGGCAGTGCCCGCCCACGTACCGCTGCTGCCCCCCGTGCTCCTCCTGCTAGTCCGCCTGCCCTTACTCCCGGGTGACCACGGCCACTGCGGGGGCCACTGCTGCTCCCGGGCTGCTGCTCCCGCTCTTGCCTCTGCGCCTGCTTCTCGGCCGCTGTTGCTGTATTGTTGCTGCTCGACTAGCATTACCACGGCTGGCGCTACTACTCCTACTGCTACCACTGCTGCCGCTGCTGCCATTTCCGCCGCCGCTGCTGCGTTCCTGCCGGTTGTCCCCGTCACCACGGCTGCCGCTATACTATGACTGCTACTGCTGCTGCTACTACGACTATGACTACTACTGCTATGACTATTGCTACTACTACTATTACTACTACTCCCGTCACCACGGCTGCCGCTATACTATGACTGCTACTGCTGCTGCTACTACGACTATGACTACTACTGCTATGACTATTGCTACTACTACTATT
>PISX010012499.1:0-60524 GCA_004024625.1 Mellivora capensis | reverse complement strand
AGGAAAAGAAGAAAAGAAACAAGATGGAATTGGGAGGGAGACAAACCATAAGTGACTCTTCATCTCACAAAACAAACTGAGGGTTACTGGGGGAGGGGGGTCGGGAAAGGGGGGTGGGGTAATGGACATTGGGGAGGGTATGTGCTATGGTTAGTGCTGTGAAGTGTGTAAACCTGGCGATTCACAGACATGTACCCCTGGGGATAAAAATATATGTTTATAAAAAATTAAAAAATAAAAAATAAAAAAAAATGAAGTCAATGAAAAAAAGAAGAGCTTCTTTAGTGAGAAACAATTCATGTACCACTTTCATTATTCACACTTGTAAAGTGTACAATTCAATGGCTCTTAGTATATTCACAAAATGTCTCAATCACCACTATCTAATTCTTAAATATTTTTATCCCAACAGGAACTCCATACTCATTACTAGTCATTTCCCATTCTCCCTCTCCATCACTCCTGGCAATCACTAATCTGATTCCTATTTCCATTACTTTGCCTTTCTGAATATTTCACATAAAGAGAATCATGTAATATGTAGCCTCTGTGTCTGACTTCATTCACTTAGCATAATGCTTTCAAGGTTCACCCATGCCGTAGAATGTATCAGTATTTCATTCCTTTTTATAGCTGCATTTTCATTATCCATTCATTAGTTATGGACACTGGCTTCTTTCTACTTTTTGGATATTACAAATAATGCTACTATGAACATCTGTATATAGTATTTTTGTGAATGTATGTTTTCAGTTCTTTGTGTATAAACTTAAAAATGGAATTCTACCTCTTCTGGTAACTCTATTTTTAACTTTCTAAGTAATTGCCAGTGTGTTTTCCAAGGAGTGATATTTATAGCTATATATGTCTCCATTAAAAAAGGAAAAAAGATCTCGGGCACCTGGGTGGCTCAGTGTGTTAAAGCCTCTGCTTTCGGCTCAGGTCGTGATCCCAAGGTCCTGGGATCGAGCCCCACATCGGGCTCTCTGCTCCGCGCAGAGAGCCTGCTTCCTCCTCTCTCTCCCTGCCTGCCTCTCTTGCCTACTTGTAATCTCTGTCTGTCAAATAAATAAATAAAATCCTAAAAAAAAAAAAAAGTAAAAAAAGAAAAAAAGATCTCAAAAGAATTATTTAACTTTCCACCTAAGACACTGGGAACGAAAGAGTACACAAAACACAAAACAGATAAAAGGAATAACATAATAAAGACTAGAATGGAAATAAACAACATAGAAAATGGAAAAACAATAGAAAAAATAATCAGTGAAACCAAATAATTGGTTTTGGAAAGAACAAGAAAATTGACAAAATTTTAGCTTAGACTAACCAAATTAAAAAAGAGACAGAGAAAAGACTCAAGTTACCAAAGTCAGAAATAAAAGAGGGGACATTACTATCAACCTCACAGAAATACCAAGGATTATAAGGGAATATTATGAACAACTGTATGCTAATAACTTAGATATCTTAGATAAAGTGGAAAAAGACACAAAGTGTCAAAATGACTCAACAAGTAATATACAATCTGAATAGACATATATTCAGTGAAGAGACTGAATAATTAATTTAAAAACTATCCACAAAGAAAAACTCAGGCCCAGATGGCTTACCCACTAAATTCTACCAAACACTTAAAAAAGAATACCAATGTTTCACAAACTCCTCTTAGAAAAGGAAAGAATACTTGCCACCTCATTCTGTGAAACCAGTATTGCCTTGTTACCAAAAACAAAGATAAAACAATAAAACTACAGATCACTCTTGTGAATATACACACAAAATCATCAACAAAATAGAGCAAAGTGAATTCAGAAACAAATAAAAAGAATGACATACAGTCAAGAAAGATTGATCATGGAATGTAAGACTGGTAAACATGTGAAAATGAATGAATATAATACACCCTATCAATAGCTATCTCCCACAGTTTGTTTACTAATCAGTAATAAAAATGGCTATTGTATGTTGAGTGCTTACCATGTGCCAGAGCACAGAGAAAGATACTTTCAAACCAGTATATCCTTTAACTCTTAAAACCCTACAAGACAAAAAGTACGTTTTTTTCTATGACTCAGTGTCCATTAACAGAAAGGGCTTCTCTAAGGTTACAGTGATCCTTACAGACTCATAAGAATTTCATCCACCATTTCTTCTTCCCAACCCTTTAACTACTCCATACTCAATATAGCTCTTAGAGTGAGACTTTGTGCTCAGTGTGGAGTCCTAAGCAGGGCTCATCCCACAACCCTGAAATCATGACCTGAGCCAATACCAAGAGTCCAATGCTTAACTGACTGAGCCACCCAGGCACCCCTCAAACATGTATCTTGAAGTAAAGGGGAATCAGAAAGAAGTTCTGTAATACAATTGCTAAGATACAAAATGGATTAAATTCCAATTCTAAGGAGCTTATAATGTCAAAGAAACTGGATAAATGAAGACTAAAAGCATATGAAAATTACAAGAAAACAAATGTGATTAATATTACACATGTATACTAAATATGAAAACCTTATACTGAAAGTAAAAACTTATACATGCACAAGCACAGGTAAGGTTCACATGTAAACGGAGAAAACAATAATAGTAAAAGATGTATTTAATCATTAATAACCATCTAGAAATTCCCAGTGATTTTTTTTGGGGGGGGGGGCGAGAGATTCTTTTTTTTTAAGCCAAAATTTTAAGGATTTTAATACCTCTTCAGGTCGTCCCAAAGCTGGAGTTCCTGTAAGAAGAATGGCTCGTTTGGCTTTCTGTACTATTGGCAATAGAATCTTGCTGCGGGCTGCATTCCTGGACTTCATGTAGTGTGATTCATCCACTATAACTACTTTGAACTTCTGAGTATTCAATGCATCTATCAGAGTCTCTGCATCTGTGGTTAAAAGACCATAACCCAGCACTGTCACTTTGCCAGTCGATATTCTCCTAGAAAGAAAAAATATCTATGTAATTTAAAAATATTAATCAAGTAATCAAGTTATCATAATACAACTCTTTGGGAGAAGGAAAATAAGGGGAAAAGTAAAAGAGATGGTATTACATTGCTAAAACTAAAATTCTCTTAAGATTTGACAGTTTTCAGGTATGATTAACCAGAATCTAAAATTTAAAGTTTTGGTTAACCAAAACTAAATATTGGTTAAATGCTCTTTGGAAGAGTTTGACATCCACAAAGCCACATTTTACTAGGATAAGGACATTATTCTCTAAGAATATTTATTTCTAGAATCATGGATAAAAGGGATACTTAAATATTAGCTGACTGTTCATTGAAGCCTTCCCACAAAGAGGATAACAGTATTTTTCAAGCCTGGTGCTACTGGAATTTTGAAGACAATACTTAATATTGCAGGGCTGTCCAGTGCACTGCAAGGCATTTCGTATTCCTGGACTGTCACATTAAAGGCCAGCAGAGTGCTTGAAATTGTGACAACAAAAATTCACTCGCTGAGGGGTGATCCAAAGCATGGGAATGAGGAGAGGAGGATACAACTTTATGCAAACATTGGCCTAAAGAGACTGCTCATATTTTGAACTACTTAATTATTCATATATCTATAGTATTTTTTCCCAGACTGTAATGAAATTATTCATGTACATATTTATCTCCTTTGCTACCTTATAAAACTGATGAGGACAAAGAATGTGTCTTACTCGTCTTTGTATATATAGTGCTAGGCTCCTAATCAGTTTGTAGAATGAAATAACTAGATAAATAAATGCATTAATAACAAAACACATTACTTCTGCATTTTCTGTATCACCAGTAAAAATATAAAGGCTAGAGTCAATCTTCTGCAGTCCTGTACCCTTTAAGAGAAATGGCAGAGCTCCTAAATAGTACAACATAACAATATAACAATTGCATTAAAATTTTTTAAAATTTATTTATTTTTAAAATTTTAATTCCAGTGTAGTTAACATACAGTGTTATATTAGTTTCAGGTATACGATATAGTGATTCAACAAGTAATCATCAAGGTACGAGTACTCTTAATCACCGTCACTTATTTCATTCATCCACTCCAACCTACCTCCCTTCTGATAAGCTTCTGTTTTTTCTCTACAGGTAAGAGCCCATTTCTTGGTTTGTCTCTTTTTTCTCTCCTTGTTCATTTGTTTTGTTTCTTAAAAATCACATACAAGTGAGATCATTGATACTTGTCTTTCTCTGATTGGCTTATTTCACTTAGTATTATAATCTATAACACTGCAGGTTGGTATAAATGCAAGATTTCATTCTTTTTTATAGTGGAACAGTATCCCATTGTATGTGCATATATGTATGTACGTATGTGTGTATATATATATATATACACACATATATACCATACCTTCTTCATTCATTCATCCATCAGTTGGCACTTGGGCTGATTCCATAATTTGGGTATTCTAAATAATCCTGCAATAAACTAGTAGTGCATATATCCTTTGGAATTAGTGTTTTCATATTCTTAGGGGAAATACCCAGTAGTGTGATCATATGGTAGGCTGTTTTTTTTTAAGATTTTATTTATTAATCTGACAGACAGAGATCACAAGGTAGGCAGAGAGGCAGGCAGAGAGGAGGAAGTAGGCTCACTGCTGAGCAGGGAGCCCGATGTGGGTCTCAATCCCAGGACCCTGGGATCATGACCTGAGCCGAAGGCAGAGGCTTTAACCCACTGAACCACCCAGGTGCCCCTCATATGGTAGTTTTATTTTTTTATTTATTTAAATTCAACTTAGTTAACATAAAGTATAGTAATGGTTTTAGGAATAGAATTTATTGATTCATCACTTATATATAACACCCAGGGCTCCTCCGAAAAGTGTCCTCTTTAATGCCTATTACCTATTTATCACATCCTCCCAGCCATCTCTCCTCCCTCAAGCCTCAGTTTCTTCTCTGTATTTAAGAGTCTTTTATGGTTTGTTCCCTATTATCTTATTTTGTTTTTCCTTCCCTTCCTATATGTTCATATGTGCTGTTACTTAAGTTCCACATATGATTGAAATCATACAGTATTTTTTCCTCTGACTCATTTTGCTTACCATAATACACTCTAGTTCTAGCTACGTTGTTGCAAATGGAAACATTTTGTTCTTTTAGATTGCTAAGTAATATTCCATTGTTTATACATACCACATCCTCTTTATCCATTCATCAGTCAATGGACATTTGGACTCTTTCCATAATTTGGAAATTTTTGATAGTACTATTGTAAAGTTAGGGTGCATGTGCTCCTTTCAATTAGTATTTTCGTATCCTTGGATAAATACCTAGTAGTGCAATTGCTGGGTTGTAGGGTAATTCTGTTTTTAACCTTTTGAGGAACCTCCATACTGCTTTCCAGAATGGTTACACCAGTTTTCATCCCACCAACAGTAAAAAAGGGTTCCCCTTTCTCTGCATCCTCACCAACATCTGTTATTTCCTGAGTTGTTTATTTTAGCCATTCTGACAGGTGTGAGGGTGGTATCTCATTGTGGTTTTGATTTGTATTTCCCTGATGGTGAGTGATGTTGAACATTTTTTCATGTGTCTATTAGCCATCTGGATGGTTTCTTTGGAAAAGTGTCTATTCATGTCTTCCACCCAATTCTTAACTGCCAATTATTTGGTTATTTTTGGGTACTGAGTTTGGTAAGTTCTTTAGAGATTTTAGATACTAGCCCTTTATCAGATATGTCATTTGCAAATATCTTTTTCTATTCCATCAGTTGCCTTTTAGTTTTAATTCTTTCCTTTGCTCTACAGAAGTTTTTATTCCTTTGCTGTGCAGAAGCTATTTATAAAACCAGCTGAACCAGTACTATACTGAACAACAGTGGTGAGAGTGTACATCCCTGCTGTATTCCTGACCTTAGGGGGAAAGCTCTCAGTTTTTTCCCACTGAGGATGATATTACCTGTGGGTCTTTTGTATATGGCCTTTATGATCCTGAGGTATGTTCCTTCTATCCCTACTCTCTTGAGGACTTTTATCAAGAAAGGATGCTATATTTTGTCGAGTACTTTTTCTGCACCTATTGAGAAGACATACGGTTCTTATTCTTTATTAATATAATCCCATTGATTAATTTGCAGATATTGAACCACCTCTGCAGCCTAGAAATAAATCACCCCTGATTATGGTGAATATGTACTGTTGGATTCAGTTAGCTAGTATCTTGTTGAGAATTTTTGCATCCATGCTCATCAGGGATACTGGTCTGTAATTCTCCTTTTTAGTGGGGTCTTTGTCTTGTTTTGAGATCAAGGTGACGCTGGCCTCATTTAACGAGTTTGGAGGTTTCCCCTCCATTTCTATTTTTTGGAACAGCTTCAGAAGAATAGGAATTAATTCTTTAAATGTTTGGTAGAATTCCCCAGGGAAGCCATCCAGCCCTGGACTCTTGTTTGTTGGGAGACTTTTGATTACTAATTCAATTTCTTTCCTGGTTAAGAGTCTATTCAAATTTTCTATTTCTTCCTGTTTCAGTTTTGGTAGTTTTTATGTTTCTCAGAATGTGTCCATATCTTGCAGACTACTCAATTTTTTGGCATATAATTGCTCACAATAGTCTCTTATAATTGTTTGTATTTCTGAGGTTTGCTTGTGATCTCTCCTCTTTCATTCATTTTTTTTTTTTTTTAATTTGGGTCCATTCTCTTTTCTTTTTGATAAATCTGGATAGGTGTTTCTCAATTTTGTTAATTCTTTCAAAGAACCAGCTTCTAGTTTGATTGATCTGTTCTACTGTTTTTTTTTTTAAATTTCTATATCATTTATTTATGTTCTAACCTTTATTATTTCCCCCAGCATTATTTGCTGTTCTTTTTCCATCTCCTTTAAATGTAAGGTTAGGTTGTGTATTTGAGGCTTTTCTTGCTTCTTGAGGAAGACATGTATTGCTATATACTTCCCTCTTAGGACTGCCTTTGTTGATCCCAAAGCTTTTGGACTGTCATGTTTTCATTTTTATTTGCTTCCATGTATTCTTAAATGTTTCCTTTAATTTCCTGGTTAACCCATCCATTCTTTAGTAGGATGTACTAACCTCCATGTATATGTGGTCTTTGCAAATTTTTTCTTGTGGTCAAAAAGTTTCATAGCATTGTCGTCTGAAATATGCATGTTTATGATCTCAATTTTTTTATACCCATTAAGGCCCGAGTTGTGACCCAATATGTGATCTGTTCTGGAGAATGTTCCATGTGCGCTCAAAAAGAATGTCTTCTGCTGCTTTAGGATGAATGCTCTGAATATGTCTGTTAAGTCCACTGGTCCAGTGTGTCATTCAAAGCCCTTGTTTACTTGTTGATTTTCTGCTTAGATGATATATCTGTTGCTTTGAGTGGGGTGTTAAAGTCCTCTACTATTATTGTATTATCAATGAGTTCAAGTTTGTTATTAACTGATTTTATAACTGGCTGCAACCAAGTTGGGGGCAAAAATATTTACAATTGTTAGATCTTCTCATTGGATAGAACCCTGTATTATGATACAGTGTCCTTCTTCATCTCTTGTTACAGTAATTGGTTTAAAATCTAGTTTGTCTGATATAAGAGTGGCTACTCCTGCTTTCTTTTGATGTCCATTAGTATGGTAGATGGTTCTCCATCCCCTCACTCTCCATCTAGGTGTCTTTGGGTCTAAAATGAGTGTCTTGTAAGCAGTATATCAATGGGTCATGTTTTTTTTTTTATCACTCTGATACCCTATGTGTTCTTATTGGAGCATTAAGTCCATTTACACTCAGAGTAGTTATTAGAGATATGAATTTAGTGCCATCATATTATATATAATTATGAGTTATATATAAAACTTGCCTATTAACCAACAACTTGGAAGGCAAAATCTGCCATTGCTGCAGACATTAAAAACGCACAAGCTTCATATTAATTTTCAACCCCCAAATCGCCAGTTTTAAGTATATTTAAAGTACATATAAAATAGATATATTACATAAATCTTCAAAAGTATATATATTCCTGTTTACTTTTAAATTATATCCTAAAGAAATTTAACATCAAATATACTGTTGGGTTTTAGATAAATAATTCATTTTAAAATGTTTAATAATTTAATAATAATCACTATTAAATTGCATTTAAAAATGTAAAATAAAATTCTCCACACTATTCTCTTATTTCTAAATTATGACTTACATGTTATACTTTATTCCAAAATCAGTATATAATAAATACATGCAAGGCGTTTTTTATCTGCTTAATGATCAAAAAGTTGTTCTTACCCCACATCAGTTTTATTCTGAATAACATTGATACCTTCTGGACCCAGCTCTGGGATCCATTTCTCTATTTCTTCTGCCCAAGGATATCTCAGAGATGAAGGGACCACTATTAAAAGAGGCCATTCCTCCTTATAGAAGTAAGCAATTGCTATTGCCTGGATTGTCTTTCCTAGACCCATCTAAAATAAAAAAATAAATTTAAAAATACATAAATACTTAAGTAAATAAATAAATGCTGAAATATTTTAATGAAAATAGTAATCAAATATTTACTTAAGAGTATTACATAAAAATAATTTTCCAATGTAAAATTAATTGAATCACATAGTTAATAAAAAGCACAAGATTATGATGACCTTTAAAATTCATGAAGCAAACTATGTTATTTTCGAACCATTTATGACTGGACTTAGAGACAAAATAATCTGTTATTTAAAATATTAGCTATACTGAATTTATATAATTTAATTTTATAAAGATGTATATGACCATTTATAAGTTCATCTCTTAGAGGGAACAAGGATAAATACCTTACCTATACATCACAATATTATGTTACTTTAAAGCTAGAGTAATCCCTACATCATGCACATTTTACAAAAGAAAGAAGCATAGAGTGGTTAAATTCTCTATTCAACCTAACAGTTAACTGAATGCAAAACTATTGTGAGAGCCAAGGTCTCTGGTGTCTTCCCACTTAATTGTTTTTACACTTATAATGTCCCATTTCTAAGCATTACCCATTTAAAAAGTAGTTACTAAATAAATGTTTTTAGTGGTTTTGTTCTTCACAGCCAGAATCTGAAGACAACCCAAACATTCTTCAGCTGGTACATGGATAAAAACTGGGGTATATCCATGTAATAGAATACTATTTATCAACAAAAAGGGAGCAAACTATTGCTATATACAACAATACGAGTGAAACCCAAATCATTTTGCTAAATGAAAGAAGTCAAACTCAAAAGCTACACCATGATTCCATGTTTATGTTATACAGAAAACACATCAGAGTCAAGGAGTGGGAGGAGAGCAGCAAGTGGGAACTTTTGGGATGATGGGACTGCTTTGTATTTTGATTGTGATGACAGTTACATGTCTGTACACATTTGTCAAGTTATAGAATTGCTCATTTTTTAAAAGATTTTATTTATTTATTTGACAGACAGAGATTACAAGGAGGCAGAGAGGCAGGCAGAGAGAGCGGGAGAGGCAGGCTCCCTGCCAAGCAGAGAGCCCGATGCAGGGCTCGATCCCAGGACCCTGAGATCATGACCTGAGCCGAAGGCAGAGGTTTTAACCCACTGACCCACCCAGGTGCTCATTTTTTAATAAAATGGCTCATTTTTTAAATAAATTAACCTAAGAGAGTGAATTGTACCTCAAAACAAAGACTTTTAAAAAAAGGTAGTTATTATTGTGGACATAAAAGAAAGACTAAAAGATGTAAGTACTCCTAACTTGATGTTTCAAAGAGAAAAAAGATACAGATACCTAAAACAGTTAATTTAAAATGAGTTTTAAATGCTGAGCAAAATTAAAGAAAAGACAAATAGGAAGTTTGGGGTTTTTAGCAAGTCTCTACTAAGAAAATCTTGTTTTACATATTTTTTGTTGAATCACTACTTTGTTAAACTACATTGTTAATAAACAATGACAAAAGAAATCCTAGAATATTCAAGCAAGTTAACATTTATATCAGTCACACTCAGAAAGAGAAAACTAGTGTGAGTTACTTAGGAAGATGTTCTTTTGATTATAATAAAGACCGTCAAATGGAGACAAGGTAAATGAAATGTAGGAAGTGACTTTATATCTGACCTGGTGTTCAGTAAGTACTCAGATATTTGAATCCATGAGTGAATTAATGAGTTAATAAAGATCAAGGTCTTTAAATTCTGTGGGACAGGCAAAACCCAGGCAGAGAAAAAATAGGAAGGAATACTGAAAAGATTTTAGTGCAAAAGCAGTATTATTAACCAACATTTCAAAGCTCTGAGGCAAATCACATTCAAAAATAGAATCAAAGCAGGGGCATTTGGGTATCTGGGTGGTTCAGTCAGTTTAGCATCTGACTGTTGATTTTAGCTCAGGTCATGATCTCAGGGTTCTAAGAGGGAGCCCCGAGTTGGGCCCTGTGCTGAGTGTGGAGACTGCTTAAGATCCTCTCTCCCTCTACCCCTCCCCCTCCCCAAAAGAGCCAATGCTAAATCTAAAACCTTTAATGTATACAAATAACCTAAGTGTCCATCAGTGGTTGAAGTCACTGTATTTATATACAATGGAATATTATTTGACAAAAAAGGAAATCCTGCCATTTGCCACAACCTGAATGGAGTGTGAAGACATTATGCTAAGTGAAATAAGCCTGACAGAGAACAACAGATACTGCATGGTATCATGTATACTTGGAATCTTTGGACAAAAAAGAAAAAAAGTACCAAACTCACAGTAACAGAGAGTAAAAAAAGTGGTTACAGGGGCTAAGGGATAGGGAGAATAGGGAGAGGTTGGTAAAAGGGTACAAACTTTCAGCTACAAGATGAATGAGGTCTGAGGACCTGATGGAAAGCATTGTGACTACTGTTGATGACACAGTGTTGCATGATTGAGGTTTGGTGGGATGGTGGTACTAGGATGTTCTCAACAAAACAAAACAAACAAAACAAAATAAAATGAAAAACCCATAAAAGTATAGATATGCGAGATGACTGATGTGTTAAATATAGAGGGGAAATCCCTTCACACTGTACACATGTGTCAGGTCATCATGATGTATACTTTCTAGGTTTTGAAATTTGTTTTTCTGCTATACCCCAATAAGCCTAAAATTATAAAAAATACTGGATATGTAAGTTTTTAATATTGAAACAAGAACTGTTTGCAGTTAAAAATCGTTTCCTATCTAGGGTCTGAAGAATAGAATTCTGGTTAAATTAGGCAGGGCTTGGTAACCAGGTAAGGTAACTTAGGAATATAGACACACACACTCACACACACACACACACACACACACACACACACAGAGAGCCTACATACTTTTTTACAAAATTAAATCATTTTACAGCCTAATATTCTGTATCTCTTTCTAAGGAATAGCATATAACACCAAACTTTAGGCCAAATTAAAGATTCATCTGATGATAATAGACCCAACCCTAAGAGAAATAAATAACTTTTATATAACTTAGTTCTATAAAACCAAACCTAAGAGCAATTATGTACCAACATCTGATATAAGGACTGGTATATTTTCTTGTCCTCAAAAGCCCACCAATCCTCATAGCTGAACCCACTTAAACATCACTAGATCTGGGACCAATATGATTCCAAGGCAGCTGGAATTTATAAATTACAGATGTTTCCTAGCTTGCTTATACCCAACCACTATGATAAAGGAGCACAATTCCAGGAACCGAGCCATGGTCAATTCTGTGTCTGTAGACTATACCACCAAGTAACTCTGCCATAGCTATGATTACCTGGCTTTGCTTCCTGCAATAGGTTCATAGATCATTTTCTTAACTTCTGTTTCTCTGGAAATAGGGATGTGTTTGATACCCTGATTTTCTGGAAAGTAGAAGCCTTTGTGCCTCAGATTCTATCACCAGATCCTCATCTTTTGCTTGCTGCTAAGTTTACTTGGTGCCTGTCCACCTAGAGTTTTGTGTACTTCATGTAGTAGAACTAACAGTGTTCTCTGTGTTAACCTGCCAGTCACCTTAATTAAATTTCCTACTATTGTTTGCTACTGATATCAGGGACACGGGTCTTCAACATGGATGTATGCAAGTAAGAACTGAAATAATAGGTAGGAAAAAAGTTGGGGAAAGAGAAGTTATGGATTGAGAAAAGAAGATAGAGGGAACTGGCATAAATACAGGAAAGAATAAGAATAATCAAGACCTGCTGGGGGCGCCTGGGTGGCTTAGGGTCCTGGGATCATGCCCCTTATGAGGCTCTCTGCTCAGCAGGAAGCCTGATTCTCTTCCTCTCTCTCTCTGCCTACTTGTGATCTCTGTCTGTCAAATAAATAAATAAAATCTTAAAAAAAAAAAAGATGTGCTGAAAAGCTACTCTTATTAGAAGTTTGAATTTATTTTTATCTTCTAGTTCCCTAAACCTGCTTTCTTGTATATTTGCTATATTACGCCAAATGAGTAAGTATTTAATTCCAGATATGTCATTTTTCAGTTCTAAAAGAAGTTAGAATCTTTTGAAGTAATTTTTAGATTCTTTTTAGATTAAATTCTCTATGAAATTTTTTATCTGTTCACTTCTGTTGTTCACTCCTTGATTCTCTTGAATAAAAAAAAATCATTGTTTTTGAAATCTCTTTCTGATAACACCAATATCTGATCAACTATGAACTCTATTACCTAATTTTCCTTTTGGCACTGTTTCTCAGCATCCCTTATATTATACTTTTAATTGGATTCCAGAAAATGATTGGTGAAGAAATTATAGAAGCTTTGGATGATATCTTCCCCCATATGGAAATTAGATTAAGTTTTATTTTGGCATGCAAACTGAGTAATAGCAGATACCACATTCTCTTTAAGTCTTGGTTTTAGGCTTTTTATGAGCAAGTTTATTTCAGATTTGCTTATTACTTATTATTTCCTTATTACTAGGGTGTGGTCTTTACTACTAGAGGGTGTACTTCTGGAGGTCACTACAAGCCCAGGCAGGGTATTTACCAAGATTCTTCTCCCTCAACAAAACACAATTCTGATCTGTGTCCTTGGTGCCACAATAATGCTAAAATCTCTGCCTTGTTCTTTCTCCTCTACCTACAAATTTCTGCTGGGCTTTTTGGAGCTGCATCCTGTGCATGAACACTTTAAGAGACAGCCAATGATGTGAGGGTAATATCTATGTAGATTTCATTGGTCTTTCTCTCAAATTACCTTCTCTCTGGGATTTTTCTCTTCATTTCCCAATGGTACAATGCAGATTTGATAGCAAGACAGAGTATTCTCTGATACAAACAGGTTTAAGCAGCCTGTTTCAAATATGTGGCCCATGGCTTTAAGAAGAGAAAGAATTGAAGATACAGTGATGAATCTAGGCAACTGAAGAACAAGAAGTCAATTTGGGGAGCTATCAATGTACTATTTCATTAAGTTTAGGAAATTCTAAATATTTTTTATTGTTCCCAGCAATCTTATCACATGACTTTTTAATAACATAAAACATTATGACTGCCTTTTCAGAACTAAACTACTAAATTTTTAAAAAGTAAGTATCAATTAAGAAATAAGGAACTATTTTAAAAAGAAAGCAAGGTTCCCAAGCCAACGAGTCTTAAGTATAAGAAATGGAAGGATTAATTTAGCTAAGAAGGTAATGTGTTGAATACAAGAATAAACAATGGGATCAAAGCAAAGGGTGCGGTAAGGAGTCTGATTCCATTTTTAATGTTTGAATGTTGACAGCTTTTAAGCCCCATTAGTCCCCCTTACCCTTTTGCCCTAAATCCAGGCAAGCTGGTAAGTAAATGTGGGCATTACTTTCTTTAGCATCAGAGGGAAATTCAAAACCACAAAACCACAGCCCTCATGGTGAAAACCATGATCTTAGGCCAACTCCATGAACCCAACAAAAAACCCAGTCAGTCTCCTTTCCTTGTTCACAGAACATCCTCAAATAAAACATGATTCAAACTAAAAGTATATGGCTAAAATCTCATATTCCCATTAAAGAAAGAGGGGATCACATAATACAGGAAAACTAAGTCCTAGATAAAATTTGTAAATAGGAAAATAATTGGTAGGACAATATTTTTACTATGTATATATTATATGTATGTATACATGTATATATATGTATTTTTAAAATATATACATATAAATTTTAAAAAAATACACTTGAATTTCAAGTATTTTTCCAAAAAATTAGAACAGCATAAGTTAGAAAACCAAAAACACACTCAAATAATGTAGGTATATAGAAGTAAATATACTCAACAGGTGGTTCAAAGCCTTTGGCTCTCAGTATAAAAGAATTTGTTAGAGTAAAACAGTCTAGTGTTTCAAGATGATTAAGTCTAAGTCAATTATTAAGAACTAAAAGCACAACTCAATAATGGTACCACCAACTAGGTACTACATAAGATGAATAGAATACTTTAACTTCAAAAGTTTATTTTATCAATGTACTCAAAATAATAAATCACTATTTTATTTAGGAGAATAATTTTGGATTTTCTAAATGTCTTATTCCACAAAATTACTAAGAGCAATTAAACAATGATCTTAACTGACACAGAGAATTCCATTTTCAATTTTTTATATTGTGATTGCATTTACACAGCAAATGCATAAATCAGAAAATGCCTTCTGACTGAGAATTTTGTTTGACTAGAAGTTTCCAATGAAAAAAAATTTTTTTGGAAGTTTCCAAAAACTTTTTTAAAGTTATAAGCAATTTGTATTTTTAGGATGAGGATGTACGTTTTATCTTTAGAGTAGGTGATCAATTTGTTCTAGATGAGATTCCATTAAAGAAGACTTTTAGATATGCAGACTTTAAATCTTAATGACAGACTGAATTGAGTAAGGAAACCCATATATAGAAATGCCAGACTGAAATACTATATTCGATTATTTATCACTGTAGGTATGGTTTAGGAGAACTATTCCCATATCCTTGTAGATTAAATTATATAGGCATAAGTCATTTTACTACACTTCATTTTTACAATTTGCAAATAGTGTTTGTTGTTTTTTTTTAAATAGGAAGTTTCTGGAAACTCTACATTAAGCAAATCTATTGGTGCCATTTTCCAAACTTCATGTATCTGTGTCACACTTTGGTAATTCCTGCAATATTTCAAACTTTTTTATTATAATTATATTTGATTACGTGATCTATGATCAGGGATCTTTCACATTACTATTTTAATTGTTTTGAGGCACCACAAACTGCACTGATATAAGTTGGCAAACTTAAATAAATGTTGTGTGTGTCCTGACTATTCCATTGACAAGCTGTTCCCTCATCTATCTCCCTCTCCTTAGGCCTATTTCCTGAGACACAACAATATTGAAATTAGGCCAGTTAACAACCCTACCATGGCCTCTAAGTGTTCATGTGAAAGGAAGAGTTGCATGTCTCTCACTTTAACTCAAAAGCTAGAAATGACTAAGCTTAGTGAGGAAGGTATGTCAAAAGCTGAGAAAGGCCAAAAAAAAGCTGGGCCTCTTGTACCAAACAGTTGGCCAAGTTGTGAAACATTCTTGAAAGAAATTAAAAGTGCTATTTCAGGGAACACACAAATAATAAAGAGCAAAAGAGCTTTATTACTGATGTGGAGAAGGTTTCAATGGTCTGGATTGAAGAGCAAGCCAGCCACAACATTCCCTTAACCAAAGCCTAATTCAGAGCAAGGCCCTAACTCTCTTCAATTCTGTGAAGGCTGAGAGGTGAGGAAGCTGCTGGAAAGTCTGAAGCTAGCAGATGCTGGTTCAAAAACTGTCTTCAGAACATAAAAGTGCAGGGGAAGCTACAAGTGCTGATGTAGAACCTGCAACAAGTTCTGCAGAAGATCTAGCTAAGAGCATTAATGAAGGGGCCTACACTAAACAACAGATTTTCAGTGTAAACGAAACAGCCTTCTGTTGAAGAAGATGCCACCTAGGACTTCATAGCTAGAGAGGAGAAGTCTATGCCTCCTTGAAAGCTTTAAAGGATAGGCTGACTCTCTGGGTAGGGGTTAATATGGCTGGTGACTTCAAATTGAATCCAGTGCTTATTTACATTTCAAAAATCCTAGGGCCTTTGAGAATTATGCTTAATCTACTCTGCCTGTGTTCTGCAAATAGAACAGAAAAGCCTGGATGATAGCACATCTGATTACCACATGGTTAACTGGCTATTTTAAGCCCACTCTTGAGACCTACTGCTCAGAGGAAGAGATGCAGCTCAAAATATTACTGCTCACTGACCATGCACCTGGCCCCCCCAGAGCTCTGATGGAAAGAAATGTACAATGAGATGTAAGTTGTTTTCTTGCCTGCTAATACAACATCCATCCTGCAGCCTATGGATCAAGGAGAAATTCTGACACTGAAGTCTTATTATTTAAAAAATACATTTTGTGGGGCACACCTGGGTGGCTCAATTGGTTAAGCAACTGCTTTCGGCTCAGGTCATGATCCTGGAGTCCCACATCAGGCTCCTTCTCAGTGGGGAGTCTATTTCTCCCTCTGACCTCTCCTCTGTCATGCTCTCTCTCTCTCTCAAGTGAATAAATAAATAATCTTAAAAAAATACATTTTGTAAGGATACAACTGTCATAGTGATTCCTCTAATGAATCTGAGCAGTCAAGTGAAAACATTCTGGAGCGTATTCACCATTCTAGATGACATTAAGATGACATTCAGGATGATTCATGGGAAGTGGTAAAAATATCAACATGAATAGGAGTTTGGAAAAAATTGATTCCAACCCTCTCAGATGACTTTGAAAGGTTCAAGATGTTAGTGGAAGAAACTACAGATGTGGTAGAAACAGCAAGAGAACCAGAATTAGAAGTGGAGCCTGAAGATGTGATGAATTGGTATAATCTCCTATAATACTTTAACAGATGAGGACTTTCTTGTCATGGATGTGGAAAGAAAGTGGCTTCTTGACATGAAATGTACTTCTGGTGAAGATGCTGTGAAGATTGTCTAAGTGGCAACAAAGGATTTGGAATATTACATAAACTTGGTTGATAAAGCAGTGGCCAAATTTGATAGGACTGACTCCTATTTTGAAAAAAGTTCTACTTTTTACTCTGTGGGTAAAATGCTATCTTAAATGGCATCCCATGCTACAAAGAATTGTTTGTGTAATTTTAAGTTTTCAATTGAATTCCAGTTAGTTAATATACAGGGTAATATAAGTTTTGGGTGTATAATATAGTGATGCAACACTTCCTTAGACCACCTGGGTCTTATTTTTAAGAAAATGCCACAGCCACTCCAATCTGTAGCAATTATCAACCTGATCAGTGAGCAGCTATCAACATCAAGGCAAGGCCATCTGGCAGCAAGAAAATTACAACTTATAACTTGCTGAAAGTTCAGATGTTGGTAGAGTGGTTTGTGACAGGTCTCCCCAAATTATGGCAATTTGTCACTAAGATTATTTTGAATTAGAAACACTCAAACCCCACAGATTTAGGAAAAGTTCTTTACCTCCCCCATGATTGCCAAAAAGAATTTAGATGGAGGATCTGATCCAGGAGGAGACCTATCACTATAGATAACTGCACTGTAGTATGTATTAGGTATGGAAGGCAGGCAGGAAAGTCCTTTATGTCCCACTGTTTCTAAATGGCCCAGCTAACATTTATTTACCAGTTACTCTTTTCATCATCTTGTGAACTGCTTTCCTTCCCTTTTAAGTCCAACATCTCTACCCCTTCTCTTTAGTTCAAAATGATATATAAACTCTTTTTAACTGTCTTTGCAATTATATTTCTGTGTGGATTCCCAACATCTATGAAATTAAATTGGATTTTCTCCTGCTAATCTATATTTCATATCAATTTGACCCTCTGGTTAGCCAGAAGTACTTCCAAGGGCAGAGGAAATGTCTTCCTTCCCAAGAAGTGTTAGCATTTTGTAGCAATTTTTTAAAAAAGATTTTATTTATTTATTTGACAGAGAGAGATCACAAGTAGGCAGAAAGGCAAGCAGAAAGAGAGACTATTATACCAAGAGGATAATCTCTTCACAGGAGAAAAAGTATGGTCACAAACAAAAAGGCTGTCTAGTTTTCAATGGATAAATCATTCCTATTAATATCAGAAAGAGTAGAAAGAAATGAGATGTATAAATATTATTAGGACTGATAAGCAAAAAGTACATTAGTTGCAGGTAATATTACCAAATACTTGGGAAATCAGAAAAATCAACAGGAAAATAATTATCACTATTGGTAGTAATACCTAAGTATTACATACAGAATTCAGTTAAGTAACTAGTTCCAAATTATGATGAAAAAAGTTTGGTACTTTGGTATTTTGGAAGGAATAATCACAACAGTACAATGAAACAGAAGAGAATATAACAACACACAAAATACCTATGGGAACTGAGAACATGATAAAAGTGGAATTTTAAGTTACTGAAAACAATGGTTCATTCAACTAAAGCTATTAGGAAAATTGGCTAATGAAGGAAATCAGAAATGAGCCTCAATGGAGTAAGGATTACTCTGAGGTGACTATTTTTGAGAAACAGCAGACATAGAAGAAGTTATAAAGGTGGAGTAGTTGTTAGAATTTTGTAGGAAAAACTTACATTTAAAAGGAAATCTCTATTTCTGTGTCTCCCTCTCTGTATCTGCAAGGGAGTGATGCCTGAAAACTACAAGAACTCCCATGACTGGAGAAGGCACTGACCTAAATCTGCATAACTAACCTAATCCTTGTTTACCATGCTTTTCCTGATAACCTCCCATCCCTCCCTGAACCATCTTTCTTTTGTGTTTAGCTGAAGATGGTATTTAACATGGTGGCTTGGGCCACCTCAGGGAGTTTAATCATTTTTCCTGGGTATCTCCCCTGTGTATATGAAGTATTCATTTTAATAAAATTCTATTTATATATTTAATGTCTTTTTTTAAAAGATTTTACTTATTTGACAGAGAGAGACAGAAAGCAAGAGAGGGAATACAAGCAGGGGGAGTAGGAGAGGGAGAAGCAGGTTTCCTATTGATCAGGGAGCCCAATGCAGGGCTTGATCCCAGGACCCTGGGATCATGACCAGAGCCAAAGACAGATGCTTAATGACTAAGCCACCCAGGCACCCCATATTTTTTGTCTTTTATACCAGAATACTCAGCCAAGAGCTCAGAAGGGTAGAGGGAAAATGGTATTTCCTCCCTTACAGTCATATTTAGTTTTAAAGAGTCATAAGACATAGTAAAACATGAGATATGTAAGTATAATATGAAATATATATGTATTATGTATTCAAACATTTCCACTCTTCAGATAAAATAAATAAAATATCATGACAGAAAAATACTGATTGGTGGAAAAGCTCCATAGTTCAGGAGATTTTCCATATTTTTTTTGTATCTTTTTTGAAACCTGCTTTGTAAAATTAAAATCAGATGAACAAACTGTAATAAGATTCTATTCATCTTCTCCATATGTATTATAGGATTAGTGCCTGGAGGCTTTTTTGAAAGCGAAATTCCAACAGAACACAAAGAGCATAATTATAGATGCTGAGGAAATTAAGAAAGAAAAGGGAATAGGAAAAAAAAAGGAGCCTAAACTTTTGGTTTTGATCAAGGTTCTTTTTTTTTTTTTTTTTTGAGCAGAGAGGAGCAGAGGGAGAGGAAGACAGAATCTTAAGCAGGCTTCATGCCCAGAGAGTAAAACCAACATGGGGCTCAATATCACAACCCTGAGATCATGACCTGAGCCAAAATCAAGAGTCAGATGCTTAACCCACTAAGCCACCCAGGCACCCCTTGACCGAGGTTCTTAAAATCTTAAAATTTTTAAATTTTTAACTCACTAGTTAAAAATTCCGACTGTAAGGCACCAACTTCCCAAATTGTAATTTAAAGAAATGAGACATTTTTTTTTTGGCCTACACATTTTTAAAAAATTTTATATTTATTTATATTTCTTTTTTAAACTGGGCTTTTAAAATAATGACTCCTAAAGTGACTCTCAGTAAATGGCTCTCAGGATGTATTCTGAGAGTAACTACTCTAAAGAGTAAACTTCAGGGGGCGCCTGGGTGGCTCAGTGGGTTGAGCTTCTGCCTTTGGCTCGGGTCATGATCCCGGGGTCCTGGGATCGAGCCCTGCATCGGGCTCTCTGCTCAGCGGGGAGCCTGCTTCACCCTCTCTCTCTGCCAGCTGCTCTGCCTACTTGTGATCTCTCTCTCTGTCAAATAAATAAATAAAAACTTAAAAAAAAAATAAAAGAGTAAACTTCAGGGTAAAAAATCCTAAAGAGGATTTTGCTTAACTTTGGCCATTTTATTCTTGAAGATATAAGAAAAAAAAAAGGTGAAACCAGAATTGACACTTAATGGGATTTTGTTTTTGAACATATTAATTTCTACATAACCTTGTTCCATAAGTGATCTTAAATTACAATTCAAGGCAGTACCATAAATAGTGCTTTCTACTGCTAAAAAGAAAACGATAGACCCAAAATGATGTCTGTCAGAGTAAGACCCCTAGTTAGTAAAACGGGACTTAGTACCTCATCTAACAGCAGTTTCAACTTCCCCCCAAAATGCAGTCTTAACAGGTCAGTGAGAATTTTATGATGGACACCAGTGAGTCTTCACATACACTCACCATTCGCCAAAAGATGAGGTAATCTACATGATAAGATCCTCTCCTCTTCCGCCTAAGGAAAAGAGACTTTGCTATTCTTTCCTTTTGCTTTAACTTTCTACCATCTGCCTTTCTTATAAAAACCTTTCATTTTGTACAACTCTTTGGAGCTCCCCTCTACTTCTAGATGGAATGCTGTCTGATTCATGAATTGTTTAATAAAGCCAATTAGATCTTTAAATTTACTAGTTGAACTTTGTCTTTCTAACACTACTTTGCTATTTAGTATATAGAATAACTTAAACAAAAATAGAATTCTGCTTCTATCTTCAAAATCTACTTAGATGAAATAATAATTTAACAGAAAAAGACATTTCAGGGACGCCTGGGTGGCTCAGTTGGTTAAGCGGCTGCCTTCGGCTCAGGTCATGATCCCAACGTCCTGGGATCGAGTCCCACATCGGGCTCCTTGCTCGGCAGGGAGCCTGCTTCTCCCTCTGCCTCTGCCTGCCACTCTGTCTGCCTGTGCTCGCTCGCTCACTCTCCGTCTCTCTCTGACAAATAAATAAATAAAAATCTAAAAAAAAAAAAAAAAAGACATTTCAGAAATTTAATAAAAGCTCAAAAAGGGGATCTAATTTACATGTTGCTTTACTTGTTATTTCACATAGTCAATTAAAGGGCTATATTAAAGAGGTTATGATCAAAACTTAGCTATTCAAAAACTGGAAGAATAACTTACATCACTAAAATATCTAGTTATGATGAACACAAAGAAATCAAACATAAAGGATTCATAAATGGAAGAAAAATGTATGGGAAAATACAAAATTATGCATGTGTTATAATAACACTGTAAACATGTTGTTCAGAAATGGAAACAAAAGAGTCTCTCAAAGGCATATGAAAACAAGGACTAAGAAACAAAGGACAGGAGCTTGGGAAGATGGTGAAAGGGAAGCAAAATGTGTGGAAAAATACAAAATTACCCATGTGTTATAGTCACATTGTAAATATGCTATTCAGAAATGGAAACAAAAGAGTCTCTCAAAGGCATATGAAAACAAGTACTAAGAAAACAAAAGACAGGAGTTTGGGAAGATGGTGGAGTAGAAGAACATGTGTGCCATGTTTACAACTAGATATGATCCACTTCTGAGACAATAAACTGGAGAGCCACCTTCATACTGGCAAAGTGCACAACTAAATATAGAGAAGAAGTTTTATCTGAAAGGTTAAGAAGGGCATAAAGGTGGAGAGAGGCTGCCCACTGGAAGGAGGAAGCTGCAAGCGCAGAGAGGGCAGAGAAAAGGGCCCCAAGGGAGCGCACATATGGAAGACTAATCCCCATAACATTTGCCTTCAAAGGACAGATGGTTTGAATTCCATAAGTGTGGGGTTTTATTTATTTATTTATTTATTTTAGTGACAGAGAGAGCCTGTGAGCAAGAGGGTGGGAGGTGCAGAGGGAGAGGAAGAGAGAGAATCCTCAGCAGGCTCCACATCCAGTACGGAGTCTGATGTCAGGATCAAATTTCACAACTCTGAGACCATGACCTGAGCCAAAAATCAGGATTCATACACTTAAGCAACTCAGCCATGTAGGTGGCCCTGAATTCTAAGTTTGTAAAACCAATGTGACTTAGAGCCTGTAGCTTTAAAGTTAGCTGACAGCACTGGAGGAACTGGGAAGGCAAGTGATAGCCAGGTTGATGCCCTTAAAGAGACAAGAGCCTACACTGAGAGGTAACATAAAACTGCAGTTCATACAATGCCAGGGGCCAATGGGAGACAGATCTGTTCTTTCTGATTTCACAGCATGTTGGGAGACTTCAAAAACAAAGGAGCTGGCAGGTGCCATTTTCCTCTCATGGCCCCCAGCATAAACACAGAGCCACTTGTGAAAGGTGGGGCTGCATAGACACTTGATACTTAACCTGCTAGCAGTGCCCCACATTCATGAGTTGTCCCGAGGATTTGCCTTCCCCATGTCTGCTAACCTCAGCCCTAGGCTCAGGGCAAATTTGTTAAAGCTGCGCAATTGCCCAAAAAGTCACTAGGTGCACAGCAACTGCCTGGCCCCACATTCACCTGTCAGGCTGGGTACTCCAGCCATCATAACACACAGTGCTGAGCCACTCCCAGCTTTGAACCTGGCCATTTTGGCCCCCAGCCCCCACCTTCCACAATGCTTTGGGGGATCCAAAGGACTAGTGGCCCAGTGAAAATTTTGCTAACATTGAAGCTCTGCTCTCAAGTTGCCTGGTGGGCACGTCCCCTAAGAGCTTGCCTACCTGGGTCTCACTAATACACAGTAACCAAAAGCAGCCCCAAAGAGGAAGAGACACAGTACAGATAACTACACTGAAAGGAAAAATGACTCAGACACAATAGCAGGGTATAAGTGACACACATAGGATACTGTGCTGAACTGCCAGATTATGTTGTACAGAGAACACTACACTGAAGAGCAATCCAGGAGCTTTTCTTCATAAAGTCCCTACTCTCAAGAGAAGAAGATATACCAAACTTCCTTAACACACAGAAACAAACACAGGCAGACAAAATGAGGAGACAGAGAAATTTATCCCAAATAAAAGAAAAGGAGAAGGCCACTGTCAGACATCTAAGCAAAAGAGATATAAGTAACATGACTGATAGAGAATTTAAAGCAATGATAATAAGGATATTCACTGGACTTGAGAAAAGACCGGAAGAAATGAATGAGACTCTTAATGCAGAGATAAGGAATACCATAGTAGAGATGAAGGGCATAACAAACAAAATGAGAAACACATGTGATGGAATGAACAGCAGGATGGAAGAAGCAGGGGAACAAATTAGTGATCTAGAGGACAGAATAGTGGAAAGTAAGCAAGCTAAATAAAACATAGAGAAAAGAATGAGGCAAAACAAAAACACACTTAGGGAACTCAATGACTCCATCAAATATAGTAACATTCATATTACAGGAGTCCCAGAAGAAGAGGAGAGAGAAAAGGGGGCAAGAAATTTATTTGAAGAATTAATAGCTGAACATTTACCTAATCTGGGGAAGGGAATACGTATCCAGACCTAGGAAGCACAGAGAACTCCCATCAAAATCAACCAAAGCAGACCCACACCAAGACATATTGAATTATATTGCTGAGATAACTGATAAAGAAAAACTGTTAAAAACAGCAAGACAACTTACAAGGGAAAACCCAGAAGGCAATCAGGAGATTTTTCAACAGAAACTTTGAAAGCCAGAAGGGAGTGGCATGATATATTCAAAGAGATGAGTGAGAAAAATCTACAGCCAAGAATATTCTATCCAGCAAGGCTATTCAAAACAGAAGAAGAGATAAAAAGTTTCACAGACAAACTAAGACTAAAGGAGTTCATGATCACTAAACCAGTTCTTCAAGAAATACTACAGAGGACTCACTGGTATCTCCTGGAAAGGAAAGACCAAAAATGAGAGTATATAGGTAGAAAACAAAAAACCAACAACAACAAAAAATATTTCTGCTTAAAAAAAAAGTCAAGGACTCACACACAAACACACAGAAGGATATAAAACAGAAATGAAACTAAAATGTGGAGAAGAGAGGAGAAAAGATTGGGTTGAAACTTAAACAGCTATCATCTTAATATAGACTTCTATATGCACAAGAAGTTACATACAAACTTATTGGTAACTGTATGTCAAAACCACTAAAAATATGCAAAGAATCAAGAGAAAGAAATCAAATAAATCACTAGGGAAAGACAGAAAAATATGAAAGAAGAGAAAATCTTCAGAAACAATCAGAAAATAAGTAATAAAACTGGCACTAAATACAAAGCCATCAATATTACTTTGATTGCAAATGGACTAAACCGTCCAATCAAAAGAGACAGGGAGAGAGAATTGATGGAAAAAAAAATAAGACCCATTTATATGCTGCCCACAAGAGACTCATTTTAGACCAAAGACACCTGCAGATTGAAAGTGAGGGGAAGGACAAACCTGTATGTTTCTTTTTTTTTTTTTTTAAGGTTTTAATTTATTTATTTGAGAGAGTGAGATCACAAGTAAGCAGAGAGGCAGGCAGAGAGAGAGGGGGAAGCAGGCTCCCTACCAAGCAGAGAGACCGATGCAGGGCTTGATCCCAGGACCCTGGGTTCATGACCTGAGCCAAAGGCAGAGGCTTAACCCACTGAGCCACCCAGGCACCCTGAAACCTGTATGTTTCAAATGGGTGTCAAAAGAAAGCCAGATTAGCGTTCTTTACAGGGACAAAGAACTTTAAAACAAAGATTATACCAAGAGACAAAGAAATATATAATAAAGAGGACCACCCAAATATATACATACAAGCAAAAATTCTCAACAAAACATTAGCAAACTGAAGGATGCCTGGGTGGCTCAGTGGGTTAAGCCTCTACCTTCAGCTCAGGTCATGATCTCAGGGTCCTGGGATGGAGCCCCGCATCTGGCTCTCTGCTCAGCAGGGAGCCTGCTTTCCCCCTCGCTGCCTGCCTCTCTTCCTGCTTGTGATTTCTCTGTCAAATAAATAAATAAAATCTAAAAAAAATAAATAAAAAACATTAGCAAACCGAATTCAACAATACATTAAAAAAAAAACAAAACCCACACACACAACACTCACCACAATCAAGTGGGATTTATTCCCAGGATGCAAGGTCGTTCAATATTTGCAAAACAATCAGTGTGATACATCATATCAGTAAGAGAAAGGATAAGAAACATATTATCCTTGCAATGGAAGCAGAAAAACCATTTGAGACAGTACAACATCCATTCATGATTAAAAAAAAAAACAAAAACACAACATCCACGAAGAAAGGTTAGACGGAACACACCTCAACATAATAAAAGCCATATAAGAAAAACCCAGAACTAACTTCATCCTTAATGGGGAAAAATTGAGAGCTTTTCCCATACAGTCAAGAACAAGACAAGGATGTCCACTCTTACCACTTTTATTTAACATAGTATTGGAAGTCCTAGCCATAGCAATTAGACAACAAAAAGAAATCAAAGCCACCAAAATCAGTAAGGCAGAAGTAAAACTGTCACTATTTGCAGATGACATGATACTACTATATAGAAAAAAACCTAAAGACTCCACCAAAAAACTGGTAGAACTGATAAATGAATTCAGTTAAGTCACAGGATACAAAATCAACGTACAGATATCTGTCGTTTTTTTCATTATTTTTTGTTAAGATATCTCTACACTCAATGTGGAGCTCAAACCCAGAATGCCAAGATCAAAAGTTCCATCCTCTTCTGAGCCAGCCAGTGCCCCATCGGTTGCATTTCTATACAACACTGATGAGGCAGCAGAAAGAAAAATCAAGGAAAGAATTCCATTTATAATTGCACCCCAAATAAAAAGACACCTAGAAATAAACCCAACCAAAGATTTTAAAGACCTGTACTCTGAAAACTACAAAACACTGATGAAAGATACTGAGGAGGACAAAGAGAAATGTTAAGACATTCCATGCTCATGGATTGAATTGGAAGAACAAAGATTTTTTCAATCTCTATACTATGCAAAGCCATCTATAGATTTAATGCAATGCCTATCAAAATACCAAGAGCGAAAAAAAAAGAAAGAAAATACCAACAGCATTTTTCACAGAACTAAAACAAACAATCCTAAAATTTTATGAAAATACAGAGGATCCTTAAGAGTGACAGCATTCTTGAAAAAGACTTCTGCTACAGGCATCATAATTCCGGATTTCAAATTACATTACAAAGCTGTAGTAATCAAGAGTATGGTACTGGCAGAAAAACAGACACATAGATCAACGGAACAGAATAGAAAACCCAGAAATAAACCCATCATCCTAGGGTCAATTAATCTTCAACAAAGAAGGAAAGAATATCCAATGGGAAAAAGAAAGTCACTTTGACAAATGGTGTTGGGAAATCTAAACAGTAACAAGCAAAAGAATGAAAGTAAACCACTTTCTTACACCATACACAAATATAAACTCAAAATGGATTAAGGACCTAATTATGAGACCTGAAACCACAAAAATCCTAGAAAAGAACACAGGCAATAACTTCTTTGACATCTTTCATAGCAATTTCTTTGTAGATCTGTCTCCTGAAGTACGGAAAACAAAAGCAAAAATAAACTACTGTGACTACATCAAAATAAAAAGCTTTTGTACAGCGAAGGAAAACAATCAGCAAACTAAAATGCATCCTATGGAATGGGAGAAGATATTTACAAATGACATATTGGATAACAGGTTAGTATCTAAAGTATATAAAGAACTTATAGAATTCAACACCTAAAAACCAAATAATCCAATTAAAAATTGGGCAGAAGACATGAACAGACATTTTTCCAAAGAAGACAAATAGATAGCCAACAGACACATGAAAAGATGTGTAGCGTGCTTGGATCGCTTAGTCGGTTAAATGTCTGACTCTTGATTTCAGCAAAGGGCATGATCTCAAGGTCATGAGATGAAGCCCCACACTGGGCTCCACGGGGGGTATGGAGTCTGCTAAAGATTCCCTCCTCCCCTTCTCTCTACTCCCTCACCTCCCTCTCTAAAAAATAAAACACAATAAAAAAATTAAAATGGATGCTCGATATCACTCATCATCAGGGAAATGCAAATCAAACTGCAATGAGATACTACCTTGCACTTGTCAGAAGGGCTAAAATAAAAAAGACCAAAAAAAAGTATTGCCCAGGATGTGGAGAAAAAGGTACCCTCTTACACTGCTGTTGAGAATGAAAACTGGTATAGTCACTGTATAAAACAGTATGGAAGTTCCTCAAAAAGTTTAAAATGGAATTACCCCATGATCTAGCAATCGTACTTTGGATATTCATCCAAAAAAATATAAGAACACTTATTCAAAGGGACACATGCCCCTTTATGTTTATTGCAGCTTTATTTACAACAGCCACATTACGTAAGCAGCCCAAGGATCCATGGATAGATGAATGGATAGAAGATGTGCACACACACACACGGGAATATTATTCAGCCATAAAAAAATGAAATCCTGGGGTGCCTGGGTGGACAGTAAATATCTGCACTTCTCAAGCCTTATTATTGCCACTGATGATCATGGTTAAAATCAATGTAAGATTTTATAAAAGGTAAGATGAATAAATCCCTTGCTTAGCACAGTAAATGACTACAGTGGGATGCTCTGTATCCTTTTTTATACAGCAACACTGTAATTACTTTTAAGACAACATGAGAATTAAGAATAAAGGATCTCATTTTGAAATTTACACTAGAATATTAAAATAATATTTTCTTCAGTTATATAATGACACATAAAAATTGTGGTAGAAGTAAATAAATAAGTCTACCACTTATTTGAGACATGAAGAAAATTCTTCCAAAATAAGGAATCAAATGTATATAAATGAAAAGCAAACCAATCACAGCTTCAGAGATAACATTTTTACAAGGTTATTACAATGCTCTCAGTTTAAAAAGTACTTGCATTAATCTGTCAATTCATGTGTTGACATATAGCAATCACTTAAGAACCCTGAGAAAGAACTTGAAATCTCAATCCAGTAATTTTTGAAAACGTTAATTAAGTAATGTCAGAGCTTCAGTACTCAGATTCTGAACTGAGACCCTTTCAAGATGAGTCTTACATATATAACAACGAAGTAAAAAAGAAGCCCTCTTAAGAAAAGTTTTTTTAAGAGAAAAGTAAGAACTCACTTAAATGGTCATATAAAATGAAAAGGAAACATGCAAAAAGAAACAAAATGCTAATCACATCTTCTACCAGTTGCCAAAATGCCACTATTGACTAAAAATGGATCCTTAATGAGTTGGGTAGATAAGCTTTCATCAGTTAAAAAGTAAAAGACGGCCAACAAAGACTCAGATTGGGCTGGAATATTATAGCTGGGATGGAAACAAGAATGTGAATCAAATAAGACTCCAAAATGAATTTGTCATTTTAGAAAAAGACATGGAATCTTACCAAAAATTAAAATTGCTGTTTAAATTTGCTTAAGCTATAAAGAAAAATCCTGGGCTACTAAGGAATAAAAAAGAGAAAACCATCTATATTTTATTACTTAAAAGTAAATTTTTATATGTTTAGAGAATATTTAGAGAGGGGTGTGTGTGTGTGTGTGTGTGTGTGTGTGTGTTGTGTGTGTGTACGTCCCAAAGAAACCACCCCATATCAAGTTAGATATCCCTGGGTTCAAACTATGTAATTTTCTTCCCTATGGCAGAATCTGTATAGACTGCTTCCATATTAGATAAAGTTACAGATAATTTCTCCTACAATGAAATGTCACATGAACCCCAGGGAAAAGGTGAAATATATTCAGTTCCTGACATGTTAATTGGGTAGGGATGCTCCTTGCTTTCCCAATATTGGTAAATATCTTATTGGATATCTTGTATGTTCTCTTTTTCTTTGTCTTCTACTAGAACTAATGATGGCTCCAAATTTCTTAAATCAATCTATGTATAAAAAAGACGCAAAATGTAGAGCAGTCAATTATTAGTTACAAAATTCAATTTTAACCCATGGAAAAAAATGAGATATGTCAAAAGTATGATAGTGGCATCATATGCTAGACACAGTCCTCATTATTAAATATTATCCATATCAAAATAAAAAACTGACTCTGCTTTTGTAGAACCAGTTGAGTAGAGAAAATTTAATATATTGGAACTACAGAAAACTTAATGAAAATGTTATCTAAAAAAAGTTCCTAAAAAATAAATTCAAATTGGGTTTAGAATCAAAATAAGTATCACTTGCAAAATATAAATGACTATAACAATAAGCAAAAATAATAAAAGTCCATTTATGTGAGGATGATGTATATGTTAAGATCTAACTAGAGTTGATTTTAAATTACTGAAGTACTAGTGATATTAAAGATAAAGAAAAGAGGAGGAGAGTCAAGATGGCGGAGAAGTTGCAGACTGAGATAACATCAGGTTGCAGGAATTAAGCTAGATAGTTATCAAACCATTCCAAACACCTACAAACCCAACAGGAGATAGAAGAGAAGAAGAGCAGCAATTCTAGGAACAGAAAATTGACCACTTTCTGAAAGGTACGATGTGCGGAGAAGCGAATCCAAAGTGTGGGAAGATAGAACATGGGGGCAGGGGCCGGCTCCTGTCAAGCAGTGGAGCAATGGAGCACAAAATCTGAACTTTTAGAAGTCTGCTCAACTGAGGGACATCACTACAGAGGCTAAGCGGTGGTGGTGCTCTCGCAGGGACAGTGTGGTCTCAGGTCCTGCAGCGTCAGAGAAGGATCGGGGTGTCTAAGTAAGTGTGACAGACCTCGCAGGTATCAGAGCAGGGAAGCCGACTACAGAGACGGAGCAGAGGAGTAAGCTCTGAGCTTGGGGTTACCTTAAACCGTGATCTGTGGCACAGTTGGGTCATGGCTCTTTGAGCAGGGACCCCACAAGTGATGGATCGGGGAGACCCACCTTTCTCTGCCAGAAGAGCAGTGCAGCAGGAATCTGCTGGGTTTGGAGACTCCAAACAGGACTATGTGCCAGAGACAGAAATGCTCGGTCACAAGCCGGGTGAGCTTGGAGCGTGGCCAGAGATCAAGGAAATGGGAGTGATAGACTGATTTACTCCAAGGGTGCACTGAGGAGTGGGGCCCCGAGCTCTCGGCTCCTCCGGGCCAGAGATTGGGAAGCCGCCATTTTCATCCCCTTCTCCAGATCTCTACAGAAAGCATTCAGGGAACAAACGCTCCCAAGCAAACCGGAGCAGATTACTTAGCCTGGCCCCTGGCAAGGGCAGCGCAATTCCGCCTCAGGCAAAGACATTTCAGAATCATTACAACAGGCCCCTCCCCCAAAAGATCAGCAAGAACATCCAGCCAAGATCAAGCTCACTGATCAAGGAGAACAGCGGAATTCCAGAGGAGGGGAAAGCAAAGCATGGAATTTATGGCTTTCTCCCCCCTATTCTATAGTCTTCCAAACTTAATTTTTTTTTATTTTATTTTTTTCTTATTCTAATTTTTTAACTTTTCCACTTTCCTCTTTTAAGGTTTTTAACTAGTTCATCTTAACAATACCTTTCTTTAAAAAAATCTTTTTAAACCTTCATTATTATATTCATATTATATCCTTCATTGTATCTAACTTTATTTTTTGTAAACATATAAGGTTTTTTCTTCTAAAAAATTTTGGGATACAATTTCTTCTAATAGATCAAAATATACCCTAAATCAAGACCAGGGCTTCGTTCTAGTCTCCAGCCTGAGCAAATTATCTCCACGTTCATGTTCTTTCTTTTTTGAACCAACTTATCTTACCAATTCCTTTTTTAGAATCTTTTCAAAGTTTCATCTTTATAGTCATCTTCCATCCCTTCATCGTGTTTATCCTTATTTTTGTATATATATAAGTTTTCTTTCTTTAAAATTTTGGTAGGTAGTTTCTTCTAAGTGGATGGCTCTGTTCTATTCAACAGTCTACTATATATTTTTTTTAACATTTTTTTAAAATTTCTTTTTGCCCCCTTTCTTATTCCCCCAATATGCGGTCTCTTTTGATTTTGTTAGCGTACATTTTTCTGGGGTCCTGCCACCCTTTTAGTATTTTATTCTCTGTTCATATATTCATATCTGGATAAAATGACAAAGCGGAAAAACTCACCACAAAAAAAAAGAACAAGAGGAAGTACTGAAGGCTAGGTACCTAATCAATATGGACATTGGTAATATGTCACATCTAAAATTCAGAATGACAATTCTCAAGGTGCGAGCAGGCTCAAAAAAGGCATGGAAGATATTAGAGAAACCCTGTCTGGAGAAATAAAAGCCCTTTCTGGAGAAAAAAAAAGAACTAAAATCTAACCAAGCTGAAATCAAAAAAGCTATTAATGAGGTGCAATCAATAATGGAGGCTCTTAGTGCCAGGATAAATGAAGCTGAAGAAAGAATTAGTGATATAGAAGATCAAATGATAGGGAATAAAGAAGCTGAGCAAAAGAGAGACAATGACTGGACCACAAGGGGAGAATTCGAGGGATAAGTGATACCGTAAGAGGAAACAATATTAGAATAATTGGGATTCCAGAAGAAGAAGAAAGAGAGAGGGGGGCAGAAGGTACATTGGAGAGAACTAAGGTAGAAAATTTCCCTAATATGGCAAAGGAACAAGCATCAAAATCCAGGAGGCACAGAGAACCCCCCTCAAAATCAATAAAAATAGGTCCACACCCCGTCATCTAATAGTAAACTTATGTCTTAATGACAAAGAGAAAATACTGAAAGCAGCTTGGAACAAGAAGTCTGTAATGTACAATGGTAAAAATATTAGATTGGCAGCAAACTTATCCACAGAGACCTGGCAGGCCAGAAAGAACTGACATGATATATTCAGAGTACTAAACGAGAAAAAAGTGCAGCCAAGAATACTATATTCACCTAGGCTATCACTGAAAATAGAAGGAGAGACAAAAAGCTTCCAGGACAAAAAAAAATTAAAAGAATTTGTAAACACCAAACCAGCCCTATAGAAAACATTGAAAGGGGCCCTCTAAGCAAAAAGAGAGCCTAAAAGTAGTAGAGCAGAAAGGAACAGAGACAGTATACAGTAACAGTTGCCTTACAGGCAATACAATGGCAATACATTCTTATCTCTCAATAGTTACCCTGAATGTAAATGGGCTAAATACCCCAACCAAAAGACACGGGGTATCAGAATGGATTAAAAAAAAAAAAAAGCCATCAATATGCTCTCTACAAGAAACTCACTTTAGACCAAAAGTCACCTCCAGAATTAAAGTGAGGGGGTGGAAAATAATTTACTATGCTAATGGACATCAAAAGAAAGCTGGGAGGGCAATCCTTATATCAGATCAATTAGATTTTAAGCCAAAGACTATAATAAGAGATGAGGAAGGACACCATATCATATTCAAAGGGTCTGTCCAACAAGAAGACTGAACAATTTTAAATATCTATGCCCCTAACATGGGAGCAGCCAATTATATAAACCAATTAATAACAAAATCAAAGAAACACATCAACAATAATACAATAATAGTAGGGGACTTTAACACCCCTCTCACTGAAATGGACAGATCATCCAAGCAAAAGATCAACAAGGGAAAAAAGGCCTTAAGTGACATACTGGACCAGATGGACATCCCAGATATATTCTGAACATTATATCCCAAAGCAGCAGAATACACATTCTTCTCTAGTGCACAAGGAACAGTCTCCAGAATAGATCACATCCTGGGTCACAAATCAGGTCTCCACCGGTACTAAAAGATGGGGATCATTCCCTGCATATTTTCAGACCACAATGCTCTGAAGCTAGAACTCAATCACAAAAGGAAAGTTGGAAAGAACTCAAATACATGGAGGCTAACGAGCATCCTACTAAAGAATGAATGAGTCAACCAGGAAATTAAAGAAGAATTGAAAAAATTCATGGAAACAAATGATAATGAAAGCACAACTGTTCAAAATCTGTGGGACACAGCAAAGGCAGTCCTGAGAGGAAAGTATATAGTGATACAAGCCTTTCTCTAGAAAAAAGAAAGGTCTCAAGGACACAACCTATGAATACACCTATAGGAGCTGGAAAAAGAACAGGCAAAAGAAAGGCAAAGAAAGGCTAAACCCAGCAGAAGAAGAGAAAGAGTAAAGATCTGAGTAGAAATCAATGAAATGGAAACCAAAAGAACTGCAGAACAAATCAATGAAACCAGGAGCTGGTTGTTTTGAAAGAATTAATACGATTGATAAACCCCTGGCCAGACTTATCAAAAAGAAAAGAGAAAGGAGCCAAATAAATAAAATCATGAATGAAATAGGAGAGATCACAACCTACAGCAAAGAAATACAAACAAGTATAAGAACATATTATGAGCAACTATACGTCAGCAAATTTGACGATATGACAATAGGCATTTCTAGAGACGTATAAACTACCAAAACTGAACCAGGAAGACACAGAAAACCTGAACAGACCCATATCCAGTAAGGAGATTGAAGCAGTCATCAAAAATCTCCCAACAAACAAGAGCCCAGGGCCAGACGGCTTCCCAGGGGAATTCTACCAAACATTTAAAGAAGAATTAATACCTATTCTCCTGAAACTGCGTCAAAAAACAGAGATGGAAGGAAAACTTCCAAACTCATTTTATGAGGCCAGCATTACCTTGATTCCCAAAACCAGACAATGACCCCACCAAAAAGGACAATTACAGACCAATATCCTTGATGAACACAGATGCGAAAATTCTCACCAAAATACTAGCCAATAGATCCAACAGTGCATTAAAAGGATTATTCACCACAACCATGTGGGAATTATTCCAGGGCTGCAAGGTTGGTTCAACATCTGCAAAACAATCGATGTGATATAATACATTAATAAAAGAGGGGTTCCTGGGTGGCTCAGTCAGTTAAGCTGCTGCCTTCGGCTCAGGTCATGATCCAAGGGTCCTGGGATCGAGTCCCACATCAGGCTCCTTGCTCGGCAGGGAGCCTGCTTCTTATTCCGCCTCTGCCTGCCACTCTGCCTGCTTGTGTGTGCTCTCTCTCTCTCTCTCTGATAAATAAATAAATAAATAAATAAATAAATAAATAAAATCTTTAAAAAATAAAAAGAAAGAACAAGAACCATACGATACTCTTAATACATGCTGAAAATGCATTTGACAAAGTACAGCATCCTTTCTTGATCAAAACTCTGCAAAATGTAGGGATAGATGTTACATACCTCAATATCATCAAAGCCATCTATGAAAAACCCACAGTGAATATCATTCTCAATGGAGAAAAACTGAGAGCTTTTGCTCTAAGGTCAGGAACACAGCAGGGATGTCCATTATCACCACTGCTATTCAACACAGTGCTAGAAGTCCTAGCCTCAGCAATCAGACAGCAAAAAGAAATTAAAAAGGCATCTAAATCAGCAAAGAAGAGGTCAAACTATCACTCTTTGCAGATGATATAATACTTTATGTGGAAAACCCAAAAAAATTCCAGTCCAAATCTGCTAGAACTTGTACAGGAATTCAGTAAAGTAGCAGGATATAAAATCAATGATCAATGCACAGAAATCAGTTGCATTCTATACACCAATAGCAAGACAGAAGAAAGAGAAATTAAGGACTTGATCCCATTTACAATTGCACCCAAAACCATAAGAGGCAAAGAATCTGTACTCAGAAAACTATAAAGTACTCATGAATGAAACTGAGGAAGACACAAAGAAATGGAAAAATGTTCCATGCTCCTGGATTGGAAGAATAAATATTGTGAAAATGTCTATGCTACCTAAAGCAATCTACATGTTTAATGCAATCCCTATCAAAATACCATCAATTTTTTTCAAAGCAGTGGAATAAATAATCCTAAAATTTATATGGAATTTATGCGAAAAGACCTTGAATAGCCAGAGAAATGTTGAAAAAGAAAGCCAAAGTTGGTGGCATCACAATTCCAGACTTCAAGCTCTATTACAAAGCTATCACCATCAAGACAGTGTAGTGCTGGCACAAAAACAGACACATAGATCAATGGAAGAGTCATACAGAGCCCAAAAATAGACCCTCAACTCTATGGTCAACTAATCTTTGACAAAGCAGGAAAGAATGTCCAATGGAAAAAAGACAGTCTCTTCAACAAATGGTGTTGGGAAAATTGGACATCCACATGCAGAGTAATGAAACTGGACCATTTCCTTACACCACACACAAAAATAGACTCAAAATGGATGAAAGACCTCAATGTGAGACAGGAATCCATCAAAATCCTTTAGGAGAACACTGGTAGCAACCTCTTCAACCTCAGCCACAGCAACTTCTTCCTAGAAACATCACCAAAGTCAAGGGAAGCAAGGGCAAAAATGACCTATTGGGACTTCATCCAAATAAAAAGCTTTTGCATAGAAAAGGAAACAGTTAAAAAACCAAAAGACAAATGACAGAATGGGAGAAGATATTTGCAAACAACATATCAGATAAAGGACTAGTATCCAAAATCTATAAAGAACTTATCAAACTCAACACCCAAAGAACAAATAATCTAATCCAGAAATGGGCAAAAGGGGTACCTGGGTGGCCCAGTGGGTTAAGCCTCTGCCTTCAGCTCAGGTCATGATCCCAGGGTCCTGGGATCAAGCCCCGCACTGGGCGCTTTGTTTGGCAGGGAGCCTGCTTCCCTCTCTGTCTCTGCCTGCCTCTCTGCCTACTTGTGATTTCTGTCAAATAAATAAATAAAATCTTAAAAAAAAAAAAAAAGAAATGGGCAGAAGACATGAACAGACATTTCTGCAAAGAAGACATCCAAATGGCAAACAGACACATGAAAAATACTCCACATCACTCAGCATCAGGGAAGTACAAATCAAAACCACAGTGAGATATCACCTCACACCAGTCAGAATGGCTAAAATTAACAAGTCAGGAAACGACAGATGTTGGCAAGGGTGCGGAGAAAGCGGAACCCTCCTATGCTGTTGGTGGGAATGCAAGCTGGTGCAGCCACTTGGAAAACAGCATGGAGGTTCCTCAAAAAGTTGAAAATAGAGCTACCCTATGACCCAGCAATCACACTACTGGGTATTTACCCTGAAGATACAAATGTAGTGATCCGAAGGGACATGTGCACCTGAATGTTTATAGCAGCAATGCCCACAATAGCCAAACTATGTAAAGAACCTAGATGTCCATCAAAGATGAATGGATCAAGAAGATGTGGTATATATATATATACACAACGGAATACTATGCAGCCATCAAAAGAAATGAAATGTTGCCATTTGCAACGACCTGGATGGAACTAGAGGGTATTATGCTGAGCGAAATAAGTCAATCAGAGAAATCCAATTATCATATGATCTCTCTGATATGAAGAATTTGAGAGGAAGGGAGAGGGGGCTAGGAGGGTAGGGCAAGAAAAAATGAAACAAGATGGGATCAGGAGGGAAACAAATCATCAGAGACTCTTAATCTCAGGAAACAAACTGAGGGTTGCTGGGGGTGGTGGGGGAGGGATAGGGTGGCTGGGTTATGGACATTGGGGAGGGTATGTGCTATGGTGAGTGCTATGAACTGTTTAAGACTGTTGATTCAGAGACCTATTCCTCTGAAGCAAATAATACATTATATGTTAATAAAAAAAAATCAAGTGAAAAAAAAAAAAGAAGTAGTACTAAGAGGCACCTGGGTGGCTCAATCTGTTAAGCCTCTGCCTTCAGCTCATGTCATGATCCTGGAGTCCTGGGATGAGCCCCACGTGGGCTCCTTGCTCAGCAGGGAGTCTGTTTCTCCCTCTGCCCCTCCCTCGGCTTATGTTTCCCCTCTCTCCCCCTCTCTTGCTTACTTGCTTTCAAACAAATAAAATCTTAAAAAAAAAAAGTAGTACTAAATTTAATTTACATTGTATTTTTAAAACTGTTGGCATATGGTGAAAATTCTGCCAACATTCTGCTTCTGTTGCATTCTGCATTCTGCAATTCTGCATTCTGCAGAATTCTGCATTCTGCAAATGGACTTTTTAAGCCTCATTATCAGGCTTTAGCCATCCTTATGTCTTTGTAACATGGCAGTAATCTGCTCCCGAATCAGAGAAATTAAAGTGGGTGAACAATGGCTGTAAATTAAATAAACAGGGCTATAGGAAAACCAAGACAGCCTCATGGCTCCTTGGAAAGCTCCACTCACTGGTTTTTACATTCCTTCACCCACCATAGTGCATTTAAGGTGGCTCAAATTATAAAGAGACACTGGTGGGGAATCTTCTGTAATAATGCAACAAAAGTCTACCAACAATGTCTGATTTGTCAGATCAGATAACTGGACAAACTATTTTTGTTTCTAGAGGCCTCAGACTCCTCCTCTGGACTTTTTTTTTTTTTTTAAAGATTTTATTTATTTGACAGACAGAGATCACAAGTAGGCAGAGAGGCAGAGAGAGAGGAGGAAGCAGGCTCCCTGCTGAGCAGAGAGCCCGATGCGGGGCTCGATCCCAGGACCCCGAGATCATGACCTGAGCCGAAGGCAGAGGCTTTAACCCACTGAGCCACCCAGGCGCCCGTCCTCTGGACTTTTTGAACACATGTGGTATGACTTCATTCATCCGCCACTTAGTATGGGTTATCAATTATGTTCTTATTATTGTATACACATTTTCTAGATGGGTTGAAGCCTTTTCCTGTGGCTAGGCTGATGCCCTCATATTGGCAAAGAACCTATATGAAAATGTGTTTCCCACTTGGGGGTATAACTTTGTAAACTCTCCAGTGACTGAGGCACGTATTTCACTGGGCAAAACATATGAGCCTTAATGAAAACCTTATACACTTCTTGGAATCTATGAGTATATAACTGTCTGCTGATCCCTTGTCTAATGCTAGTAAGACAACCTACTATTAGTCTCTAATGTCTTATACTTAAGCCTGTCAATAACATTTTTTTAAAAAACCTTCCTGGATCCCAATTGAAAGGAATGTGTTGGCTACAGTCTAGAGATCAGTGACTGGGTATTCTAGAAACAACCTAAGAGGAAGACAGCACGCAAGTCCTATTGGAAGGGACCTTACCAAGTGCTTCTGAACACTAACAATGTTGTAAAATGAAAAGGTACTGATCCTTGGATACACGTCACACATCTACCTGATACCTGGTCCTTTATAGATGCTGAACACCTCCAAATCAAATTGATGAGGAAGAGAAGTAGCTGACATCAAGGAAGACTGCTTTTGCCCAAGAGGACAGATTAAGGCTTCATAGTTTAATTAAACATGGTACCCTTTCTCCTTCTTTTCCTTTCCTTTATTCTGACTCTGGCCTAGAAAGATAACAACCTCAACTATATCTCCCAGGCCACTGCTAGGGGGCCAACAATTAGAATTTAGAGCATACTTTTATTTCAGGCTAGGAAAGAAGCAAACTGAAATCTTATGGGTTGACTCCCCTGGATTTTCATCATGAGTCGGAAAGGACCTACCAGTGAATCGAGGATTCACTACTTTTGGCAGGTCTCCACTTCCCTGGTTAAAGATAAATGTAAAGATAAGTATAAAGATAAATGTAAAGATAAGTGTAAAGATAAATAAAGATAAATGTAAAGATATGATCAGGAACTTGTCCTTAATTGTTGAAATTACTGCAGAATCTGATGTTAAAGCAATAGGTGCCAACAAAGATTCTTAGACCCTTTGGCTAAAAGAGTTCTGGATAATACTATAGCTCTTGATTATATTTTACCTGAGCAAGGAGGTATGTGCTGTGGCCAACACCATATGCTATACTTGGATTAACACTTCCATGGAGGTTGAAACTCACATAAAATCACCAAGCAAGTCATTTGGCTTAAAGAATGACTCCTTCAGAATGGTCTTATTTCACTTGTTTGATTTTGATTGGTTTGGGTCTTGGGAACCAGGGCTTCAAAGTACACTCAGGACAGTAGGAATTAACCTGTTAATAGTAATCATAATAATGTCCCTGGTGTGTTATATTCTCTCAAAAGTTCTAAATACATGTTTGTAGCCATGAACCACCAAACAAATGATCTCCCTAAGACTGAAATGGCAAAAGAACTATGAGAACGGCCAACTTACAAATTGTGAATGTGTGAGTATCACAGAGGTCAAGTAAACATCATGAACTGTGAACACCACACAAAGGAGCAGCAACTGTGAGAATGTCAGAGGAGTAGCTGAGAGTGGAACTAATGCCTTAAATTCTGGTCACATCTCAGCTAAGCTCAGGGTATGATCAAAGGGGCTAAGTGTTCAAAAGAAAACCACAGGCCCCAAAATGGCATCACTTAGCATAAGGTCCCAAGTCAGTAAACCAAGATTTAATACCTAACCTAACTGCACTTTCAAACCCCTTTAAAGGTCACTTTTAACTAGTCAACATGGGAGTTTACTGGTCAGCACTAGGAAATTTACTGATAGACCCCTTCTGATCCTCTTAGGAGGGAGACCTTGCCTAAAATAATGAATTCTTTATTAATAATTTCCTTCCATCCTTTTCCTGCCTTTGAACACCTTTTTCTGTAGCCCTTTAGAGCTCTCCTCTACTTCTAGATGGGATGCTGTCTCATTCACCAATCAATTAATAAAGCCAATTAGATCTTAAAATTTTACTCAGTTGAATTTTTATTAACATTTGAAACTTAAGACATGGAAGAAAAAGGTCTTGGGGACGCCTGGGTGGCTCAGTTGGTTAATGATCAACAGTGTCCTGGGATTGAGTCTCACATCGGGCTCCTTGCTCAGTAGGGAGCCTGCTTCTCCCTCTGCCTCTGTCTGCCACTCTGTCTGCCTGTGCTCACTCTCTCTGACAAATAAATAAATAAAATCTTAAAAAAAAAAAAAAAACCCTCTTCTTTAAAAAAAAAAAAAAAAAAAAAAAAAAAAAAAAAAAAAAAAAAAAAAAAAAAAAAAAAAAAACCCTCTTCTTTAAAAAAAAAAAAAAGAAAAAGGTCCTGGAGTAGCAAAAATAAAGAATTATAAGCATATACATAACTTAAAAATAGCCTGAGATTTAAGTAAAAGGACTAACTTTTCTCATTGATAACCTTGAGTAAATAAAAAAAAGGTTAAATTAACCTTAGTATACAATGTTTAAAGACACAGAAACATAGAAATTATATGGAAAAAAAAAGTCGTCCTTTCAAAATTGTTAAATTTTTAAAAAACTGGATGCTTGGCTGTCCTAAAAACTTTGACTCTCAAGAAACATTTCATTTCCAACAGGCTTAGATGCATAATATTTCACAAAATGAAAATATCATCATCAAAAAATATATTCTAATTTACCATTCTAAATTAGCTTTAGAGCTTGAGAGGAGAATGAGATTAGAACTTGGAAAAATAACAAAGATCGAATCATTCTAAAACTTTTTGGATCACTTATGAGTAAAATTAGGTAAAGGTTAAGAAAGATACATACTTTGGGGCACCTGGGTGGCTCAGTGGGTTAAGCCTCTGCCTTCGGCTCAGGTCATGATCCCAGAGTCCTGGGATCAAGCCCCGCATCGGGTTCTCTGCTCAGCGGAGAGCCTGCTTCCTCCTCTCTCTGCCTGCCTCTCTGCCTACTTGTGATCTCTGTCTGCCAAATAAATAAATAAAATATTAAAAAAAAAAAAGATACATACTTCATATCAGTGTAATGCACAAAAACAGGATACTAAAAATCTATAAAAACACTTCTTAAACTTTTTAAAAGCAACATAAGCCATTTCAAATAAAACATCATAGAGAAACTCAACATTTGTAAAAGAACCTAGATGTCCATCAACAGATGAATGGATAAAGAAGAAGTGGGGTGTGCGTGTATGTGTGTGTGTGTGTATGTATATACATATATAATGGAATACTATGCAGCCATCAAAAATCGAAATCTTGCCATTTGCAACGACATGGATGAAACTAGAGCATATTACGCTAAGCAAAATAAGTCAAACAGAGAAAGACAATTATCATATGATCTCTCTAAGATGAGGAATTTGAGAGGCAGGGCAGGGGGTTGTGGTGGGTAGGGAGGGAAAAAAAGAAACAAGATGGAACCAGGGAGGGAGACAAACCATAAGAGACTTTTAATCTCAGGAAACAAACTGTTGTTGGGGGGTGACAGGGGAGGGATAGGGTGGCTGGGTTATGGACATTGGGGAGAGTATGTGCTAAGATGTGTGCTGTGAATTGTGTAAGACTGATGATTCACAGACCTGTACCCCTGAAGCAAATAATACATTGTATGTTAATTTAAAAAAAGAGAAAGAGAAACAACAACAACAACAACAACAACAACAACAAAAAACTGGTGATGGGGCACCTGGGTAGCTCAGTGGGTTAAACCTCTGCCTTCGGCTCAGGTCATGATCTCAGGGTCCTGGGATCGAACCCCGCATTGGGCTCTCTGCTCAGCAGGGAGCCTGCTTCCCCCCTCTCTCTCTGCCTGCTGCTCTGCCTGCTTGTAGTCTCCTCTCTCTGTCAAATAAATAAATAAAATCTTAAAAAAAAAAAAAACCTGGTGAGGTAGGAAATGTTTGTAACATCCACCTTATAATGTACTTGGAAGTGTTAATGAATAATAAAGTTGCCTTAAGGTTCGGTAATAGAAGCAGAGCCTTTCAAATGCATTGTGGACTGTAAACATTAAATTCCAGAAAGATGTTTTGTATCTGATTGTATCTGGGTAGGGTTTAATTTACCAGTGCAGACACCTCTGCTTTTCAGTTTGGATTTTTTCCAATATAATTGAGAGAACTTTGTAATAACCCAGCTGTATGAAATAGCAGGAGCCCTCAACAAAATTACATCAGCTTCCAAAGAAATCTGTGTAAACTTCTTTAAAATTGAAAAATGCAATCAATTGCATTTGTACTTTGCTAGTATTCTAGGTAAAAAAGAATTCACACTAAAAGATAACTTAAAGGAAAGCAAAAAGAGTATACCTAAATTTTTTAATGAAGTGTATTAAAAGATCCCCTAATTCCATTTTTTCTCCTTTACCCCTGTGCCTAGAATAAGTGAAGGTGGATAATAGGCTGTGGACCTGATTTAAAAGTACTGGTGCCTGGCAGACAAGATATCCCTCTTGTCCAAATAAAGAGATATTACTTGATGCGTTCCAATGGTTTCAAGTCAATGACAACAGAAACATTAATAAGAGAAAAGAAATTCTCTCTCTCATTCATTCATCCATCAATTCATTCATAAAGCATTAACAGGAAATGTATTCCCCAGATACTATTAGATAGATATGGCTTGAGTCCTAGGAGTTCCCGTCTGTGGGAGAGAAGCAGATGAGTACAGAATATAATTTAAACTATAGTAGAAATGCAAGCTCAGAGGAACTAAGAGGCAACAAGGATGGTGATACAGAATAAGAGGTATCTGAAGACTTTTGAATGGTGATTTTGTTGATGGACTTGGGAAAGAATGGGATACAGAAGGAAAGGCATTCATCATAAAAAGAACAATGTAATACAGATATCACAGCATAAAAAGATAAAAGACCAAAAGGAAAATCAATGAGAAAACATTGGTAAGTTAGACTTAAAATTATAAACTTCTCCTCTATGAAAGACACCTTTAAGAATATAAAAAGACAAGCCACAACCTGGGAGAAAATACTTGCAAAACATGTAACTGATAAAGGACTTGGAACTAAAAGAGACAAGGAACTCTTAAATCTTAATAACAAAAAAAGAAACAATCCAGCTTTAAAAAATGAGGAAAAGAACTGAACAGAGACCACACCAAAAATATATAGAGAGATGGCATATAAATATACAAGTGGATGCTCAACATCATGTCATTAGAGAATTGTAAATTAAAATAAAAAGGAGACACTACTGCACAGGGTAGAATGGCTAAAATTTAAAAAAAATTAATTTGACAATACCAACTATTAGTAATGCTGCTGAGCAAGAGCATTCATTTATTGGTAGTAGAAATACAAAATGGTACAGCCACTTTAGAAGACAGTCTGACAGCCTCTGACAAAAGTGAATGCAGTCTTATTATATATTATGGGTTTAATTGTGTCCCCCCAAAAAGATATACTTAAGTCTTAACATCCCAGTACTTCAGTATGTAACCTTATTTGGATATAGGGTCATTGCACATGCAGTTAGTTAAGATGATATGTCATATTGGAGCAGGGTGAGCCCTTAATCCAATCTGACTGGTATCCTTGTAAAAGAAGAAGAGACATAAACAAACAGAACAGCGTGTGAAGATGGGGGTGGCAATTAAGTGATGCATCTATAAACCCTGAAACACCAAGGATTGCCGGCCATCACCTGAAGCTAGAAGAGAGGCATCACACGTATTCTACCTCAGAGCCCTTAGAAGGAACCAAACCTCCTGACACATTGAGTTCAGATTTCTAGCCTCCAGAATTGTGAGAGGATTAAATTTCTGTTCCTTTAAGCCACAGAGCTTGTGAAACTTCTTAAGGCAGCTCTAGGAGCCTAACCAAACTATACAATCCAGCAACTGCAGTTCTAGATAATTACCCAACTGATTTAAAAACTTACCCAAACAAAAACTTACATGTGAACAGTAACAGTAGCCTTAATAATTGTCAAAGACTGGAAGCAACTATGCTATCACTTTATCTTAGTGACTGGAAAAACAAACTGTGCACATCCATAAAATGGATTATTCAGTCATAAAAAGGAAAAGTTTCCAAGCCACAAAAAGACACAGATGAATCTTAAAAGCATACGGCTAACTGAAGAAACCCAGTCTGAAAAATCAGTGAACTGTGTCCTTCCAATTACATGACATTCTAAAAAAGGCAAAATAATAGTCATTAAACACATGAGTGGTTATCTGGGGGTATTGGCTTAGGAAGAATTAAATAAGTGAAGCAAAGGGAATTGTTTAAGGCAGTAAAATTATTCTGTATGATACTGTAATGGTGAACACAAGACATCAAACATTTGTGAAAAGCCATAGAACTTTACATTACAGAGAATAAACTTTAATGTCCACAAATAATTTTTTTAAAAGTTAGATAGGGGATCCCATGATGGAATGCAGAATGTGATAAAAGAATTTAAATGTATCAGGGCACCTGGGTGGCTCAGTGAGTTAAAGCCTCTGCCTTTGGCTCGGGTCATGGCCCCAGGGTCCTGGGATCGAGCTCCACATCGGGCTCTCTGCTCAGTGGGGAGCCTGCTTCCCCCTCTCTCTCTGCCTGCCTCTCTGCCAATTTGCGATCTCTCTCTCTGTCAAATAAATAAAATCTTAAAAAAAAAAAAAAGAATTTAAATGTATCATTAAATAAGAAACACTCTCACTGAAGGAAGTAGAGGAGTAAGATGCCGAGCTAAGTAATTTTAGAATTGAGTGGAATCTGTAAGAATAATGGCAAAGGGAACTGTACGTAATATTCTAGTTGACAATTTTCTTTCCCCTGGGTGTACAGGTTAACACTACTGAATCACCATACATGTGTACTGGAATTGAACAATTAAGTAAATGGATGACAGATGGTCGAAGCCAGGATTCTTACTGTCAGAATGGGAGGTTATAGATAAGCAAGGGGAAGAGGCTACAATTAACTATGTGGTAATAATTAAGTTGGAGACATAAGTATGAACAGATGGTTACATATAAAAATATTTGTAAGTATGTGTATATATGTGTGTATACACACACACACATTTTTCCTTGCTCTATCAGCTGAAAGGATCTAGAAGAAATGACAACCCTGTAGATATGAATACACACCTAATTTGTAGATTCTGGTTCTAATACCATTCTCCAATAAAGGGAACCCAGGATTTCTTAGAAAAATGGCTGATTCTAGGACTGGGGCAAGAAATATGTAAGATGAGCCTGGATCATCCTATAGTACTAAGAAGTAAGAAAATGCTCAAAATATAAATGAAAACCCTTCAAAAAAACCAACGCAGACAAACATAACAGTCCACAATGAAGGGGGGTTTGTCAAAAGGACACCGGAGTGAATTGAAAGAGCTCCCCCTGGCCAAAGCTAGAATAATTTGAGCAACAACAACAACAACAACAACAACAACAAGTAGCAGTGGATAATAATCCAAAACATAAAAATAAATATCCAGTAGTCCATACGATAGAAACAAATGATAAAGTGAATACATGAATGAATGAATTCCAAATAATTTTTGGATTTACTCTGCTTTTAAGGAAATGGAGTATAACTCCCTGTTACTTTTTTTCAAAAAAAAAAAAATACAGTATGGAAAGGAAGGAAAAAATAGTAACTTTACAATGGAGAAATCTGACAAACACTATATCAAGACATGTGAATTACACCTATGGCAATAAGTCACATTGATGGTAAGTCTTGATCTGGCATAACGACAAAAGCACTTTACCCCTATGACCTTCCTCCCCAAAATACATTACCCTAGTGTGATCATAAGAAAAACAGCAGACAAATACCAATTAAGGGTCATTCCATAAAATACTAAACCATTAATTCTAAAACTATAAAGGTCTTCAAAAACAAGGAAAGTCTGAGAAACTCTCACAACCCCCAGATGCTTCCACAGACATGACTACTAAATGCAACAGGCATCTGGATGGGATCTGGAACAGAAAAAAAATTAGCAAAAAACTGAGCAAACCTAAATAGAGTATGGTCTTTGGTTAATCATAACACATGAATATTGGTTCATTAATTAAGAAACATGCCATATTAATCTACGACAATGATAGGGGACTGGATATGGGGTACACAAGAACTCTGTACTATATGATAATGCTACAAACTTAAAACCTAAATAATTCTAAAATTCTAAAAAGATTATTTTTTAAAGAGGATATTTAAAAAAATAAGGCTAGCCTTAGAAATAAGGAAAGGAAGGAAACAGGCAAATGATACTGATTTAAAGGAATAAAGATACTCTCACCAGCACAAAATTTTTATGCCATTACCCACCCTTATTCTAACAGTCAGCTTCATTCATTGGAGTACCGTGTCCTACAGATTCTTCTGTCCTAATGACTCTTGTTGCTAAATATAGAAAGTCTGGCACCTGGAGACTTCATATAGAATAGTAATTGATAAAGAGACTTGAGAGCTGGATTACTTCAGGTCAAATATTTCCGTTCCTAGCACATACTAGCCGTACGTTCTTGGACAATTTGCGTAACCTCTCTGTACCTCAGCTTTCTCACTTATAAAATGAGAATAATAATAATAATAATACGATCTCATAGGAATTGTTGTGAGGATGAAGTAAATTAATACATGAAAAGTATTACAACAGAACCTGGCACACAGGTGTTACGTATTAACTATTTAACTAGCTCAACCACTCAACAAAATGGATCTATAGACACAGGAGGGACACCCAAAACTGTGAAGAGCTCAAGGAGCGAGTGTAATTCAGCTTGGGCCTGGTAAAGGAAATCTAAGATCTGTAGATACCAATGGAATAATAACTGCTATCTCAGCTCACTTTGTCAAATGTGGATAGGCTTATAAAAAAGAAAAGCTAAGATTCTTCATGTCTATTTTACTGTCTTAGTCCTCAAATCTATAGCTAATATTGGCAGAGTCTATATCTCAGTACCAATTTTAAGATCTTCTGAGCAAAAATAACCTTCAAAAGGGGTCCTTCACTCTTTCCACACACCTACACATTTCTGCCTGCAGAGAAACTGACAACAGTTTTCAAACTTGACTTCCGCCTGTAGAAATACTTCTACCAACATGCAACAAGTCCAACAGCCTCTCCCCACAAAAGTCCTCTCCAGAGAAGCACCTTAACCAAAAGAAAAGCATTGATAATGATAACTATAGGGCCTTTGTTCCAAATATTTATCTATTAATGTGTCCCAAAATAGCCACAAAGGGAAACCAAGTAGGTCAGCTTAACAAATGGTTTCCTTTTCTTTTGAAAAAGGAAGGAAGCAATGCTTTATTTGATATACCTCCCACCCCCCACCCTACCACAAATGTTTTCTCAAGTAACAGGAAGGAGTAAACTTTAAAAAAAGAGTGTGTGTGTGTGTGTGTGTGTGTGTGTGTGTGTGTGTGTTAGGGATGGGGGACTAAAATAGAGTACTAACAAAAAAATGTTACGTAAGATGAAAGTAGGAATTTTCTGGCTTTGATAATAGATACTGTAGACAAGTGAAGACAGAATCCATGTACTGAAACTTTTGTCCATTATGACACAACATTAGGCTATTATGTAAATCCAGGATATTAATCCCATCTTCTTAAGTAAAAACGAACATTGTAACATTTTCTAAATATTATACTTCTACAGAAAACAATAATTTTTTTAAAAGATTTTATTTATTTTTTTGACACAGAGAGAGAGAAAGAGAGAGACAGCACAAGCAGGAGGAGGGGCAGAGGGAGAAGCAGGCTCCCCACTAAGCAGGAATTCTAATGCGGAGCTGAGCTGAAGGCAAACACTTAACCAACTGAGCCATGCAGATGCCCTGAGAACAACAGTTTTTAAATACTTGACAAATAAGTTAGGAAAAGTGTAATTTTAATATTTTTCTTCATGGATATCTTATTAAAATACCTGGTTTGTGTTAATGTGAAACTATTTTTCACATTTACAACTACTTTTTAAGGTAAGCTCCATGCTCAGTGTGGAGCCTAATGGAGAGCTTGAACTCACAACCTGGATAGCAAGACCCAAGCCAAAATAAAGAGCTGGACCCTTAACTGACTGAGCCACCAGGTGCCCCTGCATATACAACTTTTTAATGAATAAACACTTGTAATAATTTTCAACTGAAGAACAAGGACAAAGTGGTTTACAAGTAATTATTAAAAAACAAGATAAAAGTGCAACAGCCTGACTATAGACTGTGGTCTGAATCCAATATTTACAGAACACAAATTCGTAAGAGTTTCTGTATATTCATTAGACAGTTCTTGAAACAACATTTAATTCATTAAACCAAGATTGGGGAGAAGGGTGAATAGGAAGTATTTCAAAACAGTTTGTAAAGTTAATTTTATTAAATGTTGCAGCTTTGTTGTTCTTTAAAATTTAATTTTACAACTGAAACACACAATGATCAAATAATTAAAATTAAACAGAATTTAAGTCATCATTCCAGTTTAAGGTTAATAATTACCTTAAATACTATAGATAGATTATATAAGTTCACAAGGAACGAATATATCAGAAAAAAGATAATAGTGGAAAATACTGGAAGGGGGCGTAATGCCACTTGAAGGAAATCATTTGTTTCTAAAGCTAGGGAAGAAAAATCACAGTAGACAGCTAAATTACACAATACTCCAAGTGGGTATTCAAGCATTTTAAAAAAGGAGGTTTGATAACAGAGATGTAAAATTGCCCTTCTAAGGCTTTCAGCTATTTGATAAGTCAAATATTCATCATATCAAAACACACTTTTTAATTTAAAAATCAGAAAAAGGTGGTTGACCTCTAAATTATAAACTACATTTTCTTCTCTGACTTGACTACCACTTTGTGATAAGCACAAGAAAAGGAGAACAGTATTAAGAAACCAAATGAAGGTCAAAACCAGAGTTCACATAATTTACATATATACAAGTTCTTTCTACTTCAACACTCTTAATTTACTAACTTTCATCCACATTAGTTTAGTAAGATTCCATAAAAATGGCATTTCAAGTTTACTGCTTACAGAGGATATTAGAGGTTGTGAGCTATGATCTTGCATTTGTGTATCACACCACTGAGGATTCTTTTTTCATAATTAACGTCATTGATAGGATTTAGCATAATAACCCTGTAAAGTCAAATAGGTGCAAAAGACTGAGTCTTTAAAATGTGGGTGAAAAGAGAGAAGTAATTATGATGGACACAAAGTGGAGGTTTTTTTTTTTAAGTGCTGAGGAGATATTAAATAGTTCTTTTAGGGACTCCTGGGTGGCTCAGTTGGTTGGACGACTGCCTTCGGCTCAGGTCATGATCCCGGAGACCCGGGATCGAGTCCCGCATCGGGCTCCCAGCTCCACGGTGAGTCTGCTTCTCCCTCTGACTTTCTCCTCGCTCATGCTCTCTCACTGCCTCTCTCTCAAATAAATAAATAAAATCTTTTAAATAGTTCTTTTAAATCTATTAAGAAATAAGAATGCTGTTGTAAGAATGGTGTTGAAATCCCTAACATGTGACAAGTGCTGTGAAACTGTAAATAGTAAGAGATGAGGAAAAGCAGTTGGTATAATGAAAAACTTACTGTCTAAAGGTTCATCATGAAGGTCATACAATCCTTAGTCTAATGTTAACTGAGGAGAAGCAGGAGTTGGTTGAAGAAAAGTTAAGGAGGCTTAAGGGGCCAATCAAGTGTTTATTTCAATCCATGGACACTTCCATAGATTTAAGGCCTATTCAAATGGTCTATGATGTCTCCATGACATCAAAGTGAAGAACAAGGTAGGAATGATGTAACACAGCTGATAAGATTTTTCCTCTCAATCACTTATAGAGAGATTATCAAGATGGCTGTTACCTGACATAGTATCATCCCTATGGACATAAAATTGATTTGTTCAAAAACTGATATACAGGCTCCTGGGTGGCTCAGCTGAGCGCTGGACTCTGGTTTTGGCTCAGGTGCTGATCTCAGGGTTGTAGAATCAAGCCCCATGTTGGGCTCTGTGCTCAGCACAGAGTCTGCTTCAGATTCTCTCTCCTTCTCTCTATCTCCCTCCCCCACTGCTCTTCCCCCTGCTCACTTATGTGCACTTTGTCTCTAGAATAAACAAATAAATAAAACCTTTAAATGGACTACCATAAAAAAACTGATATAAATACACACATGCATCCATATATGTATCACAGATATATTTTATACATATTATACAAAATGGTTATGCCTAGTTTTGAAGGTTGAAGGGTAAGTTTACATTCCTATTTGTGAAAAATGCTCAGGAACAAAAACATGAACCTCTTTCAGTCATTTTGGACTAACAAGTTTATTAATTTATGAAGAGGTTTTTGGAATTCATCCTGTTCCAAAATAGAAATTGCTGTTGTTTCCCAAATGTCTATGTCCTGTCCCTTCAATTACATTGTTGAAGTCCTTCATAGGCAATGACTATGTTTCTAACTCCTAACATCAAATCTAAACAAATGCCTGTAGAATAAAGAGTTCAAACTAAAAACTTCAGTAATTATAAATCAGCATAAACCAAGTAACCCTGTATTAACCTTTCTGCACAGCATTCTTGTTCGTGTTACACTGTAATTCATTTTTCCCCTAAAGAAGAGACTGTGGAGATAAGCCACTGGTGAGTCTTTATTTAACTAATGCTAAGACAGTCAATCAAGAGAATCTCATTGGTTCCACTTTTATTTTTAAAAAACTCAGTATGTGGGGAGCCTGGGTGGCTCAGTCGTTAAGCGGCTGCCTTGGGCTCAGGTCATGATCCCAGGGTCCTGGGATCAAGCCCTGCATCAGGCTCCCTGCTCAGTGGGAAGCCTGCTTCTCCCTCTCCCACCCCCCTGCTTGTGTTCCCTCTCTCGCTGTGTCTCTGTCAAATAAATAAATAAAATCTTTTTTTAAAAAAATTCAGTATGTTTCATCATTTCTATTTTTTAAACGTTTGCTGTTACTTTTAAAGGCATCATGAAAACAGCAACACGTTTCTCAAACTGAATAAAAATTAGAACTTATTGATTCACATTACTGAGAATGTATGTAAAGAGTATCATGGTTTATATAACAAGAACATCCATTTCAGTGAGAAAACAGTATTATATATAAGTACATGGTACTTAAATACATCAAACTGTTTTGTTTAGTGATAATAAAATAGTACTTTAATATTATGTTTCACACTCATATGGAACAATTAACAATAACTTCTAGAGCAATTTTTTAAAAATTCAACTTTTAAGAAAGCAGTATTATGACCAAAAGAAAGAGTTCAGCTTCATTTGAGGCTGAATTTTAAAGCACATTCATGCTTTCTCTGCCAACAACATAAAATTTTGTATCACTAATGTTAATAATATGTTTCAAGTAACACACCTGCATGTGCGTAATATGTGCATGCACAAACACAGACACATTCATTCTCATTCTCATTCTCTTTGTACCCTCTCCTTCTCTCTCCGTATACAGACATACAGTCATACGGAAAGACAAAGAATACACGGTAAATAGCAGACACTAAAAATTGGTTGTGGAATTTTATAAAAGACATAAAAATCATGAAAACACTTACTTCATCAGCCACCATACACCTGGAAAAAAGTAAAAATAAAACCAAGTTAATATTTTAATGATCAAAGTCAACCACTTTAAAAATTTTAAGTAGCTTGCCAGAAAACAGTTTACAAATGTTAAAGCACTAATCCAGAGAGGTGTCTACAAATGTGCTTGAGAACATGGACCAGTGCTGATTTTATAAGACTCTCCAGCTGCCAATGGCACATGGGTATGCAGGAGGGTTAGAGCTTCAGAAATGTTCCCCACGTCCACCCATGGAGATAGTTAGAATAACCATTAAAAAATGAGGGCAGGGACGCCTGGGTGGCTCAGTTGGTTAAGCGGCTGCCTTCAGCCCAGGTCATGATCCCAGCGTCCTGGGATCGAGTCCCACATCGGGCTCCTTGCTCGGCAGGGAGCCTGCTTCTCCCTCTGCCTCTGCCTGCCACTCTGCCTGTGCTCGCTCGCTCTCTCTCCCTCTCTCTCTGACAAATAAATAAATTTAAAAAAAAATTTAAAAAAAAATGAGGGCAAAATGGCAAATGACTTACCAATGTCTTCCCTCTTTACTAATAAATCTTAAAATTGGCCCTTAGAGATTAGAAGAATACTATGTTAAAGCACAAGAAAATAAATCTTAGCCACATATTAGCATGTTATATCTATAATTTTCTACGCTGCATTATATATGCTAAGTCTATTTTCAAGATGAATTTTGGTTTCCACTACTTGGCTAAATTTTCTCTTCTCTATTCTTTCTTATTCACCTATAGAAGTAAATTCTATCCACTGAAAAATTGAAGATAGGGGTCATAAACTGAAAAACCAAAGAGCAAAAAGAAAGAATAGCAGGTGTGTTCAGGATCATTAGTGGTCCCTTCCCTTTCCCTATGCTCATATGTTTTGTTTCTTAAATTCCACATATGAGTGAAATCAAAAGGTATTTGCCCTTCTCTGACTGACTTATTTCATTTAGCATAATACCCTCTAGTTCCACCCCTGTCATTGCAAATGGCAAGATTTCATTCTTTTTGATGGCTGAGTAATATATACACCACATTTTCTTCATCCACTCATCTGTCAATTAGACATCTGGGCTCTTTCCATACTTTGGCTATTGCAAGCATTGTTGCTATAAAGACTGTGGTGCACATGCCCCGTTGAATCACTGTTTGTATCCCTTAGAAAAATACCTAGTAGTGCAATTGCAGGGTCATAGAGTAGTTCTCTTTTTTAACTTTTGGAGGACCCTGCAGCCAGAGTGGTTGCTCCAGTTTGCATTCCTACCAACAGTGTAAGGAGGTTCCTCTTTCTCCGCATCCTCGTCAATGTCTGTTGTTTCCTGAGTTATTCATTTTAGCCATTCTGACCAGTGTGAAGCAGTATCTCATTGTGGTTTTGATTTCTATTTCCCTGATGCCAAATGATGTTGAGTATTTTTTTCATGTGTCTGTTGGCCATTTGTATGTCTTCTTTGGAGAAATGTCTATTCATGTGAGCAAGACAAATTTATTAAAGATTTTATTTATTTGACAGACAGAAGTCACAAGTAGGCAGAGAGGCAGGCAGAGAGAGAGGAGGAAGCAGGCTCCCTGCTGAGCAGAGAGCCCAATGTGGAGCTCAATCCCAGGACCCAGAGATCATGACCTGAGCTGAAGGCTTAACCCACTGAGCCACCCAGGCGACCCCAAGACACAAATTTAATGAGGAAGGGAATTGTGAGAAAATCTGGAAGAAGAGTATTCTTAAACAAAGTGATCCACAAGAGCAAGGGCCCTGAGATAAGGAAGGAACAAGTAATTAAGAAGGAACAAGGAAGCTAATGAGATTAACATGCACTAAGTCAGGAAAATGGTAGAAAATAAGGTTGGAAGGCAGCTGGGAGAGCCTTATGGCATGGAGAGCCTCGTAAGCAACTGCACTGAGTTTGGATTTTCTTAGAATCCTTTGGAGGGAAGCAACATTTTACCTTTTAAAAAATATATTACTCCGATTCACAGAGGATAAACTGTAGAGGGCAAGAGCAGAAGCAGGTAGAATACTGAGGAGGCACCTGCAGTAGACTAGGAGGAAAACAATGATCTACAGATGAGTGGTAGAGGTGGAGGTGTAAGAAGTGATCAATTTAGGTACATTTTGAAAGAACAGCCAATAGGATTTGTGAATTAATTGGGATGTGGATGTAAAAATAAAAGAGAGAAGTCAAGAATGAGCCTGGTGGTGGGTATTATGAAGGGCACGTATTGCATGGAGCATTGGGTGTGGTGCATAAACAATGAATTCTGGAATTCTGAAAAGAAATAAAATAAAATGAAAAAAAAAAGAATGAATCTTAAGATAACTGGCTTATGCAATTAACCATAAAAATGGCAGAGTTGCCATTCACTGAGGTAAGAATGACTTGGGAGAAGTAGGTTTGGTGATGACAATCAAGCATTGAACATACAACCTTTGTTGGTTGTATCCATACAAATGGATACAAAGGTTGTATCCATTAGATTACCAAGATGAACTGCTGAGTAGACAACAGGATATGTGTGTCAGAGGAATGGTAAGGACTGGAGATAAAATAAAGTTGAAAGTTATCAGAATCTAAATGGCACAGGAATGAGTGAGGGTAGAAAGTATTCTGAAACACGACAACTTGACTGTGGCTTTTTCCTTTCTATGCCAACTCCAAGTTCTTGAACTTTCTAATGTTAAGCAGCTGCTGAGACCTACACACTATTATACATCTTAAGGCTCTAGTGTACAGTTACATTGTCCCATGGGTGGTTAACTTACTGAAAAACAGCATCACTGTAATAACTTGGCTTCCAGGTATCTGAAGACCCCCATGGTAAGATGACCTCTAATCTCTTGGAATATGCTGTATTTTCCTATCATGGAACAGATGAGTATTCCCTACTTTAGAATGAGAGCAGTTCAAATAGATTAGAGAGCATTACACTTCCTTTAGGGATCTCTAGTGGGCTAACGGTCCTTACACTTCAGGCACTGTATCTATTCTGAATTCTAGGATTCCTGCAGTTAAGGACAGTTCAACAACCAGACATGATTTTCAGTGAGCCACCATAAAAAAAAAACAAAGGACCATGTAAGAGGCTCCAACATATGAAAGAACAGAGTAAGACTGAATAATCAGAACATGTACCTATTGAAAAAGGAAGTGCTAGAAAAGAAAACACTTGCACTAAAATTGTTAGAGCATTTACATAATTTCTAATACAACACACATACACACTGAAGCTTAAAACCACAATTTTCAAGCTATTAAAATAAGCACATGAATTTAAAAAAGATCATTAATGACACCTAATTAAGTAGATGGGAAGATGAAGTGCAAGGATTATCTCAAAATACAGAGCACAGACTTAAGTAAATGATAGTAGTAACAGAAAAGAAAAACTACTTGGATAGACCTAAAAAATTAATATGTGAAAAATTATGTGAGGGGCGCCTGGGTGGCTCAGTGGGTTAAAGCCTCTGCCTTCGACTCAGGTCATGATCGCAGAGTCCTGGGATGGAGCCCTGCATCAGGCTCTCTGCTCAGCAGGGAGCCTGCTTCTGCCTCTCTCTCTCTCTCTCTGCCTGCCTCTCTGCCTACTTGTGATCTCTGTCTGTCAAATAAATAAATAAAATCTTTAAAAAATATATGTGAATATGTGAAAAGATACCATGTGAAAAAGAGGGAACAATTAAGTAAGTAATAAAAGAAAAGTTCTCCAGGCTGAAAAAATATCTAATTGAAAAGGGTAACTAAATTTCAGGTTGGAAGAGAAAAGACAAATATCTACTCATATCCTTATAAAATTATTGATCTAAAGAATAAGAAAAAACCTTGTAAGCATTCAGACAGAAAGAACAACTATCCATAAATGGAAAAACCAAGATGGTATTCTTATCATCATCAACACTAGAAGCTCAAAAACCATGAAGGAGGATCCGGACTACCTGAAAAGAAAGCAGAACTCATGAATCTTTTATCTAGCCAAGATTCCCATTATTTGTAAGCAACAGCAAAAAGATATTTGAGGCCAACCAATATCTCCAAGATTATAAAACACATGTAAACCAGAGGAGGAAAAATGCTTATGAAAATAACCAAACAGAAAAACACACCTTAACACAGATTTAAGACAGGAGAAGATAAAAAGGAAATCCTTTCAACAATGAAGGTTCATATCCATGAATATAATGGGTGCTGTGTATTCTACCTAAGGACTCTAGAAGCAAAAGGGACATACTCTGAACATCTGTAAGTGAAAAATTAAAGAGAGGTAATAAAGGAGAGGGGTTACTAACACTATTCTAAAGCAGAATACCAAACATAATTTTTAAAGTCAGGAGACTAACTGAAATTACCTAAGAAGTAAGAGTATAGAGAGAAGAGAGCTATGGCTGACCCCTGCAGGACTCCAACAAATAGGGGTACAAAGTGGAGAAGGACCCAGCAAAAAGGACTGAGAAGGAGTGCCCACTAATATAAAAAGATATAAGAGGAATGTGATGCCCTAGAATCCAATTAAAGACATTCTTTTGAGAAGGGGAGAATGAACAACTATAGTAAAGGCTTCTTTAAAAAATCTAGTAAAATGAGGTCTGAGAATTGACCCTTTGATTTGGGAAGAGATCATTTATAACTCTACAAGAGCAACGCTGATAAAATGGTAGGAGACAAAAGCCTCCTGTGAATAGGTTCGAGAGAGAATGGGAAGACAGAAAAGGCAAACAGTAAAGAGAGATTACTGGCACAAGGAATTATCCTGTAAAAGGAAGTGGAGAAACATGGTAGTAGTTGGCAGGAAAACTAGGGCCCAGAGAAGACTTTTTTTAAAAAACATAGAATAGTATAAATAGCCCAGGTTAAGTATCTTATTGATCCTATGAGTGAAATATCTAGCAGGCAGATAGAAGTGTGGATCAGGAACTAAGGAATCAAGTGAAGACAATAACTAAATATGAGAAAGGAGCTATGCATGAAGATGATCATAGAGAAAATGGAAATGAATGAGGTTCTCATGTGTAAACTGTAAAAAGATAGGAATTTTTCATGGCTAGTACCTTGGGAAACAACCTCATTTAGAAAAAAAAGGGAAGAAGGAAGGAAAGTTGAAAGAGAACAGGGATTAGGGTTTAAGAAGCCATGGGGAAATACATTAACAAAGGAAATGGGTTAAGTGTCCAAATGCCACAAGGATGTTGCAAAGGATGAGGGCTAAAAGGCCATCATAAAAGTTACCGGGAGCTTACTTGTAAGCGTTATTGCAAAAGTGGTTAAGAAGACAGTGGGCAGCAAAAAATGGAATCAACAGATATAGAGTAAAAAGAAATTTTGGTAGCAAAAAAAAAAAAAAGGTTAAAAATAGAGCAATAGCATAGAACATACTGGAAACCTTAAGAGTGGGCAAGGGTCAAAACTTCAAAAGAAAACAAGGTAGCTGACTGATGAAGGCCTAACTGTGCTACCATAATTTAAAAAGGGAAAATATGGCCAATACAATTTCTCACTTCAGAGAAATTTTACACCACATTTGATTGAAACTAAATTTTACTTTGTAATCAAAAGACTATAGCCATAACCGTAATTATCCACATCCACAGAAATAAAAATAGCTTTTTCTCTCATTGGGAAATGGCAAGCACAATGTGAGTTACAGGTACTTTAACCTATAGCTAAAAAGAAAACTTCCTTCTTTAAAGGAGTATCTATTGTATTTGCCAAGCCTGGTGTGATGTGCCAACAGCCATATAATTCTATCTGAATTTTACAAGCAGTTCAGTTTTCCAGTGTTATAAAAAATAAACAATATTCTTTGTTCCAAATCCATGTTAACTGCTTGAATTATAATTTATCCAGCTTGGCTACAGACATCAAAAAGCAACTTTTCATTTCACTGAGTTGTTTCCAAAAGCTTGAGGCTCCTTACATTAATCATCCACTTACAGTATCAAGACATATATATTCCAGTGTTTGCAGCAGCCATATCTTTGGATGCACATGCTCAGTGTTTGCTATTTTTAGCTCAAATTTTCATACAGCTAGAAGAGAGAAAGCTAAACAGCATTATAGTTTTCTGAGAATCATTTTACACACCAGCTAAATTTCTAATCTAAGACTCACAAAACTGAACAATTTGTGTTTAACTCAGAACTTTTCTCCAATTTCTTTACATTAAAAAAACCCACCTTTTAAATAACTAACACCCATATTTCTTGAACATATCATGTCTGTAAAAAGAAAGCAGCAAAAGAGTGTTTTCATAACACTGCAGCAAGAGAACAGCCAGAGAATATTTTGGCAACACTGACAATTCAGTGAGGTGAACACATGTAAGATGAACACATGTAAGATGTTTGGAATCCTAAGTGCAGAAACCAGGACTTGGTACTTGAACACAAGATCTGCTTAGTCAATTACCACGCATGCTTTGGCCTCAGGAGTGGACTATTTCCTCTGGGAAAATATTAACCTTCTAGATATTTATACATGGTTTGTCCTTGAGGAACAATCAACCATCTATATACTAAACTATATTATATACCATACTACGCTTTAGTATATATACCTGACCAGTGCTAACTTAATGCAGCTTTAACAAACCCCACACACTCTCCCCAGAGACAAAACTACAGGGATCATGGTTTCAGAAGATCAAATCATAATACTTTCTGTACCCAGGGCAAAGTCTCAAAATACTTGCCCCTCATAACTACAAAAGTTCAACATAATAAAACAGCCTTTATTTTGCTTAGCTTTAATATTATTTTTTGAACAAGGATATATCCACGTGTACACAATTCAAGAGATACAAATATGGAAAGTCCTTCTCCAATCTCTATTCGTCAAGTATGTCCCAGATATTAGCTGCTCTGAAAATGACAAAGTTCCCAATTTCTTGTGTAGCCTTTTAGAAATATTTTGTTTAAGCATGGGTGTGTGTGTGTGTGTGTACACACACACACATATCAAATAACATTAGATTTAACCTTTCCTGATCTTGTGTAAAATCCCAAAAGTGCACAATATAGCATGTAACAGGATGAAAAAGAAAAGGAAAAAAACTGAGGTGGAAATATTTTTTTAGGGGTGCCTGGGTGGCTCAGTTAGTTAAGTGTCTGCCTTCAGCTCAGGTCATGATTTCCAGGTTTGGGGATTGAGCCCCATGTCTGGCAACCAGCTCAGCAGGGAGACTGCTTCTCCCTTTCCCTCTGTCTCTCCCCCTAATTCTGCTGTCTCTCTCTCAAATGAATAAATAAAATCTCTAAAACTATATATATTTTTAAATTCTTGTTTCCATTGCTTTGGCAAATGACAAGTATATATATACATACATATATATACATACATACGTACACACACATATAGTCAGGAAACCTTCAAGTTCAGCTCTTCTCTAGCTTGGCCTCTTCATAGACCCCTGGGATAGAACCACTTTCTGGAAAAGCTCTCCTGGGCTTCCCAGATGCTCCTGATTCTCCTCCTAACTCTATCTCTTTCCTCTATGCCTCCACCTCCACCACCTTGTTTGGTGTCCAACCTTTATAATCATCTTCTCTTTGTGTTCTACCTCTATTCCTAAGGCTCTCATCCATTCTCCTAGTTTGAAGTGATACCCATACCCATATGAGTCCTAAAACTGTACGTAAGGCCTTTTTAGCATATGCTCCAGATTCACATTTAAAACCACTATTTGGACATCTTTTTTCCCTTGATACCCTGAAGTTATTATCACATGTTATGCATGTTGATATCCGAAACTAAAGCTAAGTAAGCCCTAGACATAAACAAAACAAAATAAAATAAAATAAAGATTTCTAAAGGAATTACTCAAACAATTGATCTGACTCTGTGATTCTTGTCCTTGGGCCAGAAATTTCTGTTTAAAATTAAAATTACAAAACAACAGTATTTATTTTGGTTGCATGTCAAAGCAGTCTGCTGGATTTCTGTAAAACCTTAAAGCAGTGCTTTTATTTGCAAGTATATGATTAAATATATCCTAGACCTCTATATCCAGCTTCCTCATCTCATCTATTTTATGAAATGACTAAGGCAAGTAGGCTGAGCTGTGATCAAAGGAGGTAAGAGAGTGCTTTGTAAATGGAAAGATACCATAAAAACTTTATTGTTGTTTTGCTGATGATAAGTTCTGTTCAACAAATAACGATGCTCAGTGTCAGTAACTAAATACTGGCAATAGATATAGGGGAGTTACAGAGGACAGAAGCTTCAAATTTAGGCATTAAAAACAAAAGGAAATGAGATTGACTTTAAAAACTGGTTTTATAAACAATGTTTCCTTTAGGATGCAATCCAAGAATAGAAACTCAATTCAAAAATGGCTTAATCATGAAAAATAATTAATACATCACATAATTCATTACAAGAAATTCTGGAGTGGGATGGTTCCAGAGTGGTAATTCCAGAGCCCATTCATATCATCTTTCTACTCTGTCATCCTAAGTAAGCTCCAGACAATTCATCCTTACCCACCAATGTTCAGAAGCACAGGGAAAAGAGTCCTTAAAGAATTCTAGAGTCTGTTAATAGGAAAAGAAGAGAAGAAAGACTTTGGGTAAAGCAACTCACATGTGCTACACCTGTTACAACTTTGAAAATCACCTGGGTGTCTCAGTCAGTTAAGTGCCTGCCTTCAGTTCAGGTCATGATCCTGGCATCTAGGATCCAACCCTGCATTGGGCTTCCTGCTCAGCAGGAAGTCTGCTTGTCCCTTTCCCTTTGTTCCTCCCCCTGCTTGTGCATGCACACTTTCTCTCTCTCAAATAAATAAAATCTCAAAAAAATAAAAAAGAAAAACCAACCAAGTTAGAATGATATTCAGTGCTTTGTTTTCTTTTAGTTCTTTTTATCCATTATGAAACACGAGTCATACAGAAAGGGCATAAAAGGTACCTAAAAGACGTGAGGTAATGTGAACAAATCCTATGTGTATACCAAAAACCAAGTAAGTTTTTTTTTTTATAAACAAATTTTTATCCCCAGGGGTACATGTCTGTGAATTGCCAGGTTTACACACTTCACAGCACTAACCATAGCACATACCCTCCCCAATGTCCATTACCCCACCCACCTTTCCCGATCCCCCTCCCCCCAGCAACCCTCAGTTTTGTGAGATTAAGAGTCACTTATGGTTTGTCTCCCTCCCAATCCCATCTTGTTTCTTTTCTTCTTTTTCTGCCCCCTTAGTCCCCCATGTTGCATCTCCACTTCCTCATATCAGGGATATCATATGATAGTTGTCTTTCTCTGATTGACTTATTTCACTAAGCATGATACCCTCTAGTTCCATCCACGTCGTTGCG
>PISX010012498.1:0-60541 GCA_004024625.1 Mellivora capensis | reverse complement strand
AGCCACTCTGGAGAACAGTGTGGAGGTTCCTCAAGAAGTTAAAAATAGAGCTTCCCTATGACCCTGCAATTGCGCTACTGGGTATTTACCCTAAAGATACAGATGTGGTGAAAAGAAGGGCCATCTGTACCCCAATGTTTATAGCAGCAATGGCCACGGTCGCCAAACTGTGGAAAGAACCAAGATGCCCTTCAACAGACAAATGGATAAAGAAGATGTGGTCCATATACACTATGGAGTATTATGTCTCCATCAGAAAGGATGAATACCTGACTTTTGTAGCAACATGGACAGGACTGGAAGAGATTATGCTGAGTGAAATAAGTCAAGTAGAGAGAGTCAATTATCATATGGTTTCACTTATTTGTGGAGCATAACAAATAACATTGAGGACATGGGGAGATGGAGAGGAGAAGGGAGTTGAGAGAAATTGGGGGTGAGATGAACCATGAGAGACTATGGACTCTGAAAAATAACCTGAGGGTTTTGAAGGGGCGGGGGGTGGGAGGTTGGGGGAGCCTGGTGGTGGGTATTATGGAGGGCACGCATTGCATGGAGCACTGGGTGTGGTGTAAAACTATGAATTCTGTTACGCTGAAAAGAAATAAAAAAATATTTAAAAAAATAAAAAATAAAATAAAATAAATGTGGGACAGAAAAAAATTTAAAAATTTAAAATTTTTTTAAAAATGTGGGACAGAATAATATCAATAGTAACTTACAACTCTGTTACTTTGGGAAAGCTACTTATCCTTTCTGGGTCTCAGTTTTTCTCTTCTGTGAGTTCATATAATCATAGGTCCTTTTAACATGGGTTTGTGAAAATCAAATGTGAAAATGTATAAAAACCTAGAATATTAGTAAAAGTCAACAAATAGTAAGCTGATAAAGTTTGTAACTTGGTGGTGAGTCAGGGAATGTTACAATAGGCCATGAGCGTGTTGCCCCATAACCCAGGTGCTTAGTGGGCACCTCACAGAGAGATGAGGACATCTGCTTACTATTTCTCTGTACCCTATTCAAAAATATACAAATGTTTTTGGGGAAAAAATTTCTAATGTTTGATGCCATCATGTATTATAGCTTTTTTTTTTTTCAAGATTTTATTTATTTATTTATTTGACAGACAGAGATCACAAGTAGGCAGAGAGGCAGACAGAGAAAGAGGGAAGCAGGCTCCCTGCTGAGCAGAGAGCCTGATGCAGTGCTCAATCTCAGGAACCTGGGATCATGATCCGAGCCAAAGGCAGAAGCTTAACCCATTGAGCCACCCAAGTGCCCCTGTATTATAGCTTTTAAGGGTTTTAAAGGAGGTCCACTTTCTTGCCTCTTTCTTCCTCTGATAAGTGCATTGTTAGCAAATCCAGAGATGGAGAATTATGCCTGTTTTTAAAGAAAACTGTATTAGGGGCTTCTAGAATGCTGTCAAGTGTTTTTAGGTTCTATTTGAAAATGGTAACATAGCAGCTCCTGAGCTCATCCCTTCCCATAGATACACCAAATCTGCAGCTTATGTATAGAATAATTTCCCTCTGGAAAAAAAAAAATCCAGAAATTGACAGTGACTTTTATACATTGAGCATGTGAGTAAAAAATGATTGACGAAGGAAAGCAGAGGCAAAGTTTTACCATAAACCTCGCCCCTGGCACAGCAACATACAATCAGCAGCAAACTCGCAACTCTTAGCTACTCCCTGAGGAGAAAAAGTTTGGAACCAATATCTAGTGCCTTGACTTTTAAGACTCTCATCTAAGAAATGGGCTCCCAAAACACTTAAAAACACTTGGCTCTGAAAGCCAACTGGGCTTGTGTCCATGTGGCCCCCAAGACTATATCAAGTAGAGAAACCATTTTTAACAAGCTTGTATGGACATGAGGCAGTGGACTGATATGCCCATCTCCCCATCTTTCCCAGAAAGAAGACTATTTTTTTTTTAATATTTGACAGAGAGAGAGAGATCACAAGTAGGCAGAGGCAGGCAGAGAGAGGGGGGAAGCAGGCTCCCTGCTGAGGGGAGAGCCTGATGCAGGGCTCGATCCCAGGACTCAGAGACCATGACCTGAGCTGAAGGCAGAGGCTTAACCCACTGAGCCACCCAGGCACCCTGAAAGACTATTTGTATATCTTAAAAGCTGCAGTCTCAAGAGCCAGACTCCTAATTTAACACAAAAGTAAGGGCTAACTAATTCTCACTGGAGACTGGGTAATCTGGTGGGGAGCATCATCATGCACTTCCTCTGACCCTCTCTAGTTCACTTGTATCTCCCTAAAAGGAGCTTGGGCACACATCTGGCACCCTGGCTTTTGCAGTTGCTACCCAAAGGACACACTCCTTGATTATCAGGCTCTGGTGGTTAGTGGTGCTAGAGTTTATGTGTCCCACAGGATGACAGCAAATGAAGAAACAGTTCTTAATCACATCTCCCCACACTCCCACTCCCAACCAGGGCTGAGCATGGAGTGAGCAGCAAAAAATACTGTTGTTATGGTATTTTCCTGAAAAAGGCCAACTTGCATACTTGAAAAGCTGCTACCTAAATGTCTGTCTTTTAAGAATACTGCATCTTGGTGCTGAGATTCTCCCCTTTGGAATACTGACAAGCCTTGGTAAACACCCAACTACTAGAAACCAGTAAGAACAAGGAAAGCAGCTTGAACAATCACAAAATTTGAGAGACAACCAAGAGCTAGTGTCAGGTGAAATAAGATTCACCTACCTGAGATCATCCATTAAAAACTGGGGGACTTGTCTCTATCTAATGCACAGAAACCAACCAACACAGAGAGTCAAGGAAAATGAAGAAATAGGGGAATATGTTCCAAAGGTAAGAATAAGATAAACTCAAGAAACAGTCCTTAATGAAATGAGTTTCCTGATAAAGAGTTCAAAATAATGATCATAAAGATTCTCATTGAGGTCAAGACAATTATATATGAATAAAGTGAGAATTCTAACAAAGAGTTAAAGAATATATAAAAGTACCAAACAACATATTATTAAAGAATACAATAATTAAACTGAAAATTCAGTAGAAGGGATTAACAGAAGACTAGATGAAGGGGAAGAACAAGATCAACATATTTAAAGAGGGTGGTTGGGATTCATCCAATCAGAGGAGAAAAAAAAGAAAAAGAAAGAAAGAAAGAAAGAAAAAACCAGAAAGAGTGAGGATAAGAAACTTATGGAACACCAGGAAATGGACCAATATTCACATTATAGGGCTCCCAGAAGGAGAACAGAGATAGAAAGAGGCAGAAAGACTATTTGAAGAAATAATAACTGAAAAATTCCCTAACCAGGGGAAAGAAATAGACATCTAGATCCAGCAAGTCTAGAGTCCCCCCAAAAAAATGAATTCAAAGATACCTACATCAAGACACATTATAATTAAATTGTCAAAACTTAAAGACAAGAGAGAATCTTAAAAGCAGCAGGAGAAAAACAACTTGTCATGTACAAGGGTAGCCCTATAATAATAAGAGGCTTTTTGGCTGAAATTTTGCAACCCAGAGGGAGTGGCATGATATATTCAAAGTGTTGAAAGAAAAAACTATGTCAACCAAGAATACTATACCTGACAAAGTTCTTTCAGAATCAAAGGGTAGATAAAGAATTTCCCAGAATGGAAATAACAAAAATCAAAGTGAAAATAAATGAGATAGAGACTAGAAAATCAATAAAAATGTCATTGAAACTAAAAGCTGCTTTTTAAAAATAAAACAAAATAGACAAACTTTTAGCTACACTCACCAAGAAAAGGAGAGTGAACTTAAATAAACAAAATCAGAAACAAAAAAGAAGATTTTACAACTGATACCACAGAAATGCAAAGCATCATAAGAGACTATGAGTAATCATAAACCAATAAATTGGACAACCTAGAAAAGATGAGTAAATTCCTGGAAATATACAGTGTACTAAAACTGAATGATGAAGAAATAGAAAACCTGAACAAGTCAATTACAAATAAGGAGAGCAAAACAGTAATCAAAATCTCTCAACAAAGAAAAGTTCAGGACAAGATGACTTCACTGGTGAATTCTACCAAACGTTTAAAACATAATATCAGTTCTTTTTAAAATTTTCAAAAAAAATAGGAGGGAACACTTCAGAATTTGTTTTATAAAGCCAGCATTATGTTAAAACAAAACCAGATAAGGATTCTAAAAGAAAAGAACACAGGCCAATATCCTGATGAATATAGATGAAAAATCCTCAATGAAATATTAACAAACTGAATACAACAATACATTAGAAGGATCATACACCGTGATCAAGTGGGACTTATTCCAGGGTTGCAAGGATGGTTAAAGATCTACAAATCAGTCAATGTGATGCATCACATTAACAAAATGAAGGATAAAAATATCATTTCAATAAATGCAAAAAATGCCTTTGATAAGATTCAACATTCATTCATGAAAAAGGTTTCAACAAATTGGGTTTAGAAAGAAAGTATTTCAACATAATGAGAGCTATGTAAGACCAACTCACAACTAACAACACACTCAAACAATGAAAAAAATGAAGGCTTTTTCTCTAGGGTCAAGAACAAGACAAAAATATTTATTTTCACTACTTTTATTCAACGAAGTATTGGAAGTTCTAGACGGAGCAGTTGGCAATTAAAATAAATAAAAGATAGCCAAATTTAAAAGAAAGTATTAAACCTATCTACTTTTGCAGATGATGTGGTAGTATATATAGAAACCCCAAAGACTTTACCAAAAACTGTTAGTGCAAATAAGCAAATCCAGTAAATCCAGTAAAGTTGTAAGATATACAAAAATCAATATACAAAAACTGATTGCATTTTTCAACACCAACAACAAACTATCTGAAAAAGAAATTACAAAAACAATCTTATTTACAATTGCTTCAAAAAAGATAAAATACCGGGACGCCTGGGTGGCTCAGTCGGTTAAGCGGCTGCCTTCGGCTCAGGTCATGATCCCAGCATCCTGGGATCGAGTCCCACATCGGGCTCCTTGCTAGGCAGGTAGCCTGCTTCTCCCTCCGCCTCTGCCTGCCACTCTGTCTGCCTGTGCTCACTCTCTCGCTCTCTCTCTCTCTGACAAATAAATAAAATCTTTAAAAAAAAAAAAAGATAAAATACCTAGGAAAAAACTCAGTCCAGGAAGTGAAAGATCTATAAAATGAAAACTATAAGACATAATAAAAGCAGTTAAAGAAGACACAAGTGAATGGAAAGATTCAGAATCTTTGAATCTATGAATCAGAAGAATTAATATTGTGACTACCCAGAACAATCTATGGATTCAATGCAATCCCTTTCAAAATCCCTAGAATTTGTATAAAACCACAAAAGACCTCAAGAAGCTAAAGCAATCTTGAGAAAAATGAACAAAACTGGAGACATCACACTTCCAGATTTCAAACTATATTGCAAACTATATTAATTAAAATAATAATATATTGTCACATATTGCAAACACATAGATCAATGGAATAGAATAGAAAGCTTAGAAATAAATTTATACATGTATGAACAACTAATTCATTACAAAGGAGATAAGAATATACAATGGGGAAGGCATAGTTTCCTCAATAAGTGGTGTTGGGAAAACTGGACAGCCACATGCATATGGTGAAATGGGCCGCTATGTTACACCATATACAAAGATCAAATAAAAATGTATTGAAGACTTGAACAGGAGATCTGAAAACATAAAACTTCTAGAAGAAAATACAGGTGGTAATTTCCTTGACATCAGTCATGGCAATGAAGTTTTGGATTTTACAATAAAAGCACAGTAAACAAAAGCAAAACGAATGAAGTGGGACTACATCAAACTAAAAACTTTTGCCCAGTGAAAGAAACCATCAACAGAATGAAAAGGCAACTTATAGAATGGGAGAAAATATTTATATCATGTGAGATAAGGGTTTAATATCCAAAATATATAAAGAACTAATAAAACTCCATAATAAAAACAAGTAATCTGATTAATAACAGGGAAAAGAAAGTGAGTAGACATTTTTCCAAAGACATAAAAATGGCCAATAGAAACATGAAAAAGTACTAACTAGGAAGACGATTAGAATCACCTCACACCTGTCAGAATGGCTATTAAGAAAAGGATAAGAAGTAATAAGTATTAATGAGGTTGTGGAGAAAAGGGAGTTCTTGCGCACTGTTCATAGGAATACAAATTGGTGTAACCACTGTGGAAATCAGTATGGAGATTACTCAAAAAATTAAAAATTCAATTATCATATGATCCAGCAACTCCACTTTTGGGTATATATGGAAGAAATGAAATCACTATTTCTTTTTTTTATTATTTTATTTATTTGACAGAAAGAAATCACAACTAGGCAGAGAGGCAGGCAGAGAGAGAGGAGGAAGCAAGCTCCCTGCGGAGCAGAGAGCCCCATGCGGGACTTGATCCCAGGACCCTGGGATCATGACCTGAGCCAAAGGCAGAGGCTTTAACCCACTGAGCCACCCTGGTGCCCCTGAAATCACTATTTCAAAAAGATATTTGCATCTCCATGTTCATTTCAGCTTTATTTACAATAGCCAATACCATGGAAACAACTTAAACATCCATTGATGGGTGAATGGATAAAGGAAATATGGTATAGTATGTTATATATATGGTATATGTGGAATACTATTCAGCCATTAAAAAGAAGGAAATCCTGCTATTTGTGACAACATGAATGGACCTTGAGGACATTATACTAAGTGATATAAGTCATAAAAAGAAAGAGATATTCTGTGTGATCTCACTTATATATGGTATCTAACAAACAAACAAAATTTTTGGAAATAATGGATTGGTGGTTTCCAGAGGTAGGGACTCAGGGGTGGGTAAATAGAGTACAAAAGGTAGTCAAAAGGTACAAATTTTCAGGGCACCTGGGAGACTCAGTCGGTTAAGTGTCTGCCTTCGGCTCAGGTCATGATCTTGGGGTCCTGAGATCCAGTCCCTGTGTCAGGTGTCGGGCTCCCTGCTCAATGGGGAGCCTGCTTCTCCAACTGTGTCTCCCCCCCACTCATGTTCTCTCTCTCTCAAATAAATAAAATATTTAAAAAATAAAAATACAAAGGTACAAAGTTCCAGTTATTAGGTAAATAAATCCTGGGGATGTAATGCAAATCATGGTGACTATAAGTAAAATACTGTATTATATATTTGAAAGTTTCTAAGAAAGTAAATCTTAAAAGTTCTCATTACAAGAGAAAATAGTTAGCTACATGAGGTGATGCATGTTAAACTTACTGTGTTCATCATTTCTCAATACATGCATATCTCAAATAATTATGTTGTGCATCTTAAACTAATATGATGATACATGTCATTTATATTTCAATAAAACTTGGAAACTAAGAAACAAGATGCTTTCAAGTGTTTAAAAAAATGTTCCTGATCAAATGTAAGAATACCAAACTAAGTAAGAGAGATCTATAGCAATTTTCTTTCTTTCTTCTTTTTTTCTTTCTTCCATTTATTTTTGGATAAGGCTGTTTAATTTAAGCAATAATAATAATAGTATGATAAGCCAGTGCCTTAATTGAATGTTTATTTTGAAGAAGAATATACATATAAATGTGTACAGCACATGGAGATCTTGTCCAGTGTTAAGAATGTGATTACTTTTTTAAACTATACGGTCACAGTATTCTATTGCCTTAAAATTAGTGGAGTATCAAATTAAGATAAAAGAAAAAGCAAGTTGCCGATTTGCATAAGAAATGTATTAGAATATGTACTTTGGAAAAATATTTGGGAGAGTGTAAAATTCCTCATGCATCCAGAATTTTCATTGTAAAAATTGTCTAAGACACCAGACCACCTTTTCTGTCATAACTAAGAAGATACTTTATCCAACTTTTTCAGTCTCCATCACCAGGAAACTTTCTATGTTTTTAAGGTGAAATGGAGATATGTGACAGTTACTGAAAATAGACAATGAACTCATGAGATCAATATGTCTGTCAGGGCTAATCAGAGAAAGAAAATCAAAAGGATATTTAAAGATATTTATTTTAAGGAATTGATTTGTGTGATTGTGGGGGCTGGAAAATCCAAAATTCATAGGTCAAGCTGGCAGGCTGGAAACTCTAGGAGAAGTTATTGCTGCAGTCTTCATACAGAATCTCTTCTCATAAAGGCACCAATCCTGTTGGATTTAGGGCCCATCCTAATCCAGTATAACTTCATCCTAACTTGATTACATCTGCAAAGACTGTATCTCAAAAGCATGTTTCATGTAGATAAGAATTTGTTATGGGACACTATTCAACCATGTAGAATCATTTTATCATTGTTGTGATTATTGTTTCAAGTTAGAGAAAAAATAAAACAACAGGAGCAGAGTACTTAGCGATAATAATAACATTATGATGAAAATAACATTATTATGATAATAATAACATGATAATATAACATTATTATGATAATATTATTATGAAAATAATAACAAGAGCAAGTACTTAGTGAAGCGGCAAAGTAGAGACTATGATGTAGAGTGGGGTTATGCCTTCGACGTGCATCTGAATGCTTTTTATCCTCTCTTAGTCATTCTGTACTTTATCCAGATCTTCTTCATTAAAACCATGTTATCCTGATGGACACTTTATTGGATATTTTGTTGGAAAATTTGCGCCTTTATCCATTTGTGCCTCTCATTCTGCTCTACGGCCTGTCCCTGGCACTAGGATGGAACTTCACCCACACGCTGTGTTCTTTCTACAAGTACAGAGTGAAATGAAGGCACTGGGAGACTATGCCATCTTAACCTGTGCCACAGGCAGAGTTGGTGAGGAGATGGATAAAGAAGAATTACTATATTTTTCAAAAATGGCAATGCACTGTATCCTAGGAAGGTTATGTAGATATAATAGCCCACTGCCACCAACCACAAGGTACTTCAACAAAATATCATAACAGAAGTACCTAGGCTCAAATTTTAATACTGCCACTGTCTAATATATGTCCTTTTATTTAATAATTCTTAGATTAGATACACTCTTCATGTATCTTTTTCACTCTGTAAAACCTGGACATAACACTTACAATACATAATTATTATCAAATCAAATTCAGTTATATATATGAAGTCCCTAAAGCAGAGCTACAAACAAAACTATATTCAGAAAATGGTAGATATGGTTTATCTATTTAAGTTAATTATGAAAAAAATAAATTCTTATTAAAGAATATTCTCTCAATATAGACAATGATAGCATTATTAGAAAAGACAGAAAAAATCCAATGAAAGCTTACAGAATTATGTTTTCTTCTCATGGAACATCATGAGGCTTCCCTGGAAGTAAAAGGGAAAAGTCTAGCACATTCAGTTTGACAGATTTCTAGCCACTCATTAAATGTAGATTTTTAGAATTTTAGAATTTTGTGTCCTACATATATGCCTATATGTGTATGTTCATGTTTGTATGAAAGGAGAGAGAAAGAGGGGCACCTGGATGGCTCAGTGGGTTAAAGCTTCTGCCTTCGGCTTGGGTCATGATCTCAAGGTCCTGGGATTGAGCCCCACATTGGGCTCTCTGTTCAACAGGGAGCCTGCTTCCCGCTCTCTCTCTCTGCCTGTCTCTCTGCCTACTTGTGGTCTCTGTCTGTCAAATAAATAAATAACATTTTAAAAAGAGAGAGAGAAAGATGAGGGAGAGGGAGATGGTGAAGAAAAATGATTGTTTATTGAGTTATTAGTGCAAATTTTGTGTTAGGAACAATGCCACATATATTTTACACTATACCATATTCATGACAATCCCATGATAATCCCTATATGGAAAATGATAAAGAGAAATGATAGCCATTTTCTTCAAGATATTAAAAAAAACTAACATAAGTCATATTTTATTACCAAGGTTGGAGAACAATATACACTGAGAGCCTATTACAAAATAGCAATTTTTGGAGACACAAATGGGTGTGGGGGATGGTTTAAGGACACTGGAGAAAATTTATTCAAGAATGTGATTGTTATGGGTTGAATTGTGTCCCACCAAAAGTTGTATGTTGAAGTCTTTGCACATAGTACCTCAGAATGTGTATTTGGACATAGGGTATTTACAGAGGTAGTTAAATTAGAATGAGGTCATTAGGGGAGCCCTGATCCAATATGACTGGTTTCCTTATTAGACGGATGCCACAGGAATTTAGACTGATGCCACAGAAACACTAAGATTGTTAAAAAAATATTAAGAAAATTTATAAGCCAACAAACTGGGCAACCTAGAGGAAATGGATAGACTCCTAGAAACATATAACCTGCCAAAACTGAGGTAGGAAGAAATAGAAAATTTGAGCAGATGAATTACCTGGAATGAAATTGAATCAGTAATTTAAAACAAAACAAAACCAAGCAAAACTTCTAATAAACAAAAGTGCAGGATCAGACAGCTTCACAGGTGGATTCTACCAAACATTTAAAAAGGCGTTACTACCTATTTTTCTGAATTATTCCAAGAAACGGAAGAGGAAGGAAAACTTCAAAGTTCATTTATGAGGTCTGCATTACCTTGATATCAAAACCAGACAAAATGCCAGAAAAAAAGAGAACTACATGAACATAGGTGCAAATGTCCTCAACAAATTACTAGCAAACCAAATCCAACAATACATTTTAAAAAATCATTCACCATGATCAAGTGGGATTTATTCCTGGAATAAAAGTGGTTCAATTCCATAATCTATCATGATACATCACATCAATAAGAGAAAGGATAAAAACCATGAGATCATTTCGATAGATGCAGAAAAAGCACTTGACAAATACCCGGATTCATGGTAAAAACTGTCAACAAAGTAGGTTTAGAGGGAACATACCTCAACATAACAAGGCCTTGTACCCAAAACCTGCAGTTAATATCACACTCAATGGTGAAAAACTATGAGAGCTTTCCCCCAAAATCAAGAACAAGACAAAGATGTCTACTGTCACCTTATTCAACGTAGTACTGGAAGTCTTGCTATTTACAACAAAATGGATGCATCTAGAAAATATTATGCTAAGTAAAATAAGCCAGTCAGAGAAAGACAAATGCCATATGATTTCACTCCTGTGTGGAATTTAAGAAACAAAACAAACAAAGGAAAAAAAGAGAGATGAACAAAAAATAAGACCCTTAACGATAAAGAGCAAATTTGTGGTTATTAGAGGGGAGGTGGATGGGAATGAAATAGGTGAGGAAGATTAAGAATACACCTACCTTGATGATCATTGAGTAAAATGTATGGATTTGTTGAATTGCCATATAGCTCGCCTGAAATTAATACAACACTGTATATTAAATACACTGGAATTAAAATTTAAAAATAAATGAAATTTAAAATGTTTTTTTTAAAAAAGGAAATGAGGACACAGTCACAAAGGGAAACCATGTGAAGACAGTGGAAGAAGCCAACCAGCTACAAAGAAAGGAGAGAGTTCTTAGAAGAAACCAATCTGGCCAACTCCTTCATCTTAGACTTCTAGAGAAAATAATTTTCTATTGTTTAAGCCACCTATTCTATAGTAGTTTGTTATGTAAGCCCTTAGAAAACTAATATGGTGACCTTCAAGGATGAATGCCTAAGCAAAGGGGAAAAATTAGAAGGATTCTGAATAGAAACATCTCTCTAGATTAATTTAAGTATTAAGACAATGTATATAACTGATCAAAGTTAGCTAAATGATTTCAATTTCCTTATCATATATAAAGTCTACAGAGGTATTCTCAAATTCATAGCTTTGAACCAATATTCTGAAAACCAGGGACAACTAAGAAAGTAGTGGGCCATTTTTTAAATAGAAATATGAAAATAGCTCTTTGATTTTCTCGTAATTCCTTTCAGATAATCCATAGGAATTCTATATCTATACTATCTATACTATCTGAACTAAAATCTAGGCATCTAGGATAGGAGCTTGTATTGAAGTTTTTTATTTTACAAGATCATATGTTCTTTATGTATCCAGACAAGACACTTACCTATGAGTCAAATGTCAAATATTAACCAACAAACTAAAGTGAAGGCCCTAAGCCTATTTTTAAGCTTTATTGTATTTAAGAGTAATAGCATTAATTATAAATTTTTTTAGTGTTTGTCACAAGATAATATAATCTAGGGACTTGATAGATTTTTATTCTCCTCCACTCCATGCAATTTTTTTTTAATCCAGAGTAATTATGTTTCTTCTTTTTGCATTTTTCCATGTATTTTTTATGATGCTTTACTTTAATGTGAATTTATCTTTTGAGGACTGGTCTTATGCAGCTTACCACAGTTGTAAGCAGAGTGTATTTAAAATTATAATTTTATTCATACAAATGTGTTTAGATTATACAGTTTATTAAAAATTTAAAGTTATTTATAATTTATAAGACAAATATAACAGTTTTGCAAAAAAATAGAAAAGAGAAATGTGTGACCTTTTTAATGCTCTCAAAAATTATATTTAAACATTGCTGAATGTATGGTATGACTAACAGCAAATCTTAGGGCACAGGAATTAACGTTCTTTACCCCAACATTCAATAGCATTCTTCATATTACTATATTTGGGGAATTTTTAAAAAGGCATGTTTCCCTCAAGATATATAACAATGCAATTAAGGACACTTTATAAATACACTTCTTATAATGAAAGTGACAAGGAAAATTACATTGACTAATTTATAACTATTTAGAAACAAAGCATTGAGTAAATAAAAATGTCAGAAAATGAAATAATAAAATGTATTCAGTCATTGAACAGACATTGAATATCTCCATGTATAAAGTACTGGAGCAGGAAACAGTGGATACATCAAGCATGAATTTTGCACTTGAGCAACTTCTGGTCTAGTTGGGGGAATAAGACATATATAGATAACATGCAAACACACACACACACACACTCACACACAAACACACACACTCATTTTCCAAAGAGGAAGGTGTTAGTGCAAAAAAAAAAAAAAAGAGGACCAGGTTAACAGTATAGTTATTTATGGTGCCAAAATTATGGTATTGCATACTTGCAGAATTCATAACTGGATATCCTAATTATGAATCAATTTTGTTTTAGCACAGGAAGGGGAGTCAGTTCACAATGGCCCTAGTGGTCTAGTCTTTTATGCTTTTATGTCACAAAGCCTTGACTATGGGTTCTTTTAAGTTTGCTCTCCTAAACCACAAGGGGGTGTGTGTGTGTGTGTGTGTGTGTTTGTGGTAGCAGGAAGATGGGGGGAATCTCCAACCATGCTTTAACAACTAAAGCAATTCAAGGAAATAATCCTTATTAATCAAGGGATGAAAAATGATGTGGGTCATATCTGATTATTAATGTCAAGTTTAATTGAAAATAAAATAGGTTTATGGGGCACCTGGGTGGCTTAGTCAGTTAAATGTCTGCTTCTGTCAGGTCATAATCCCAGGGTCCTGTGATTGAGCTCCGGGTCAGGCGCTCTGCTCAACGGAGAGCCTACTTCTCCCTTTCTCTTGCCTGCTGCTCTGCCTACTTGTGCTCTCTCTCTCTGTCAAATAAATAAATAAAATATTAAAAATATAAAATAGGCTTAATTGACAAACTCAGTTGTTGATGATTGTCTTTTGGAGTTGGGACCTTTTACTCACTAAGTCATCAAAGAAACTTATTTAAATTGAATGCAGCCAAAGAAATGGATATCTGTTTTGATGTTTGACCAAGAATTTCCCTAAGACAATATTTCTGTTATCACCATTATTAGTTTCATTGTAAAGGAAATCCTATCTTATGTAGTTTTAAAAAAAGTATAAATTGGGTGGATTTATAATTAATAACTTAACAAAACACTAGAAAACATTTAGGAAGAAACATACAGCCCTTACATGAAGAAAACTAAATATTATTAAATAGCTAAGATAAAACTTGAATAAAGTCATTTATAATTAATTGATAAGACACACTCAGTATTCTAAAGACATCACTCCCAAAATAATTTTTAAAGTAATGCAATTATAAACAAAATCTCATTAGTATTGTTTTTCGGAACTTTGTTGCCATAAAGTGTATCTCAATATAAATCTGTAAGAAGAGTTAATACTATTTTTTTAAGTAAAAAATTATGGAAGGGAAATTGCATCAACTGATATTTTAAAAATTCAACAACATAACTCTAATTAATCAGACAGAACAAATACTCAAGAAACATATGAATGTAGTGCATGATTTTAATTCCTTCATGAAAACTTCTTATATAAAGAATGTTGAAAAATGTATATTTATTTTATCTGTCAGGGAGGAAAGCTATTAATCTTTTCTCTCATACTCTATTAATTTACTAGGGCTACCTTACAAGCACCATAGACTGGGTGGTTTAAACAACAAAATTTTGTTTCTTCACAGTTTTAGAGGCTAGAAGTCCACAATAAAAGAATCAACTCTGTTGATTTCATCTGAGTCCTCTCTCCTTAGTATGCAGATGGTGTCTTCCGTCACATGGTCCTCTTATAAGGACACCAGTCATGTTGGATTAGGGTCACCAATGTGACCTAATTTTAACTTAATTACAGTTTTTAATGCCCTATCTCCAGATACAGATAAGGACATTGGCATATTAATTGGAGGTGCGGAAGATTCAATTCAGGCTCATGACATATATCATGAAAGAAAACAAAACAAAATTTAAGATATAGGGTAAAATCTGAAAAAAATGAATAAAAAACTATTAAATAACCAGGAACAAAATATCAGCAAATTTGAATACCTGAAATGAAATAAAGCCTTACAAGTATAAACTAACAGGCAAAAAACATAAGTGAAAATATTTAAATACACAGTTATATGAAAAATTGTATTTCTGGACATCAAACTGACAGGCTAGAACAGCAAAACTGTTAAATTGGGGAATTTTAAAAAAGGCATGTTTTAGCATTTTTATCTGTGAGATAAAGACTTGAGAAAAAGATCATAGTCTACAGAGAAAATATTGGACAAAAAGAGAGAATAGAATTTATAAGTCAAGGGGCGCCTGGGTGGCTCAGTGGGTTAAGCCTCTGTCTTTGGCTCAAGTCATGATCTCAGGGGCCTGGAATCGAGCCCCGCGTCGGGCTCTTTGCTCCGCGGGGAGCCTGCTTCCTCCTCTCTCTCTGCCTGCCTCTTTGCCTACTTGTGATCTCTCTCTGTGTCAAATAAATAAATAAAATCTTAAAAAAAAAAAGAATTTATAAGTCAAGAAAAGAAAGTGATGAACACATTTGGATAAATTTTTTAACTTCACTAATAACCAAAGAAATGAAATTTGAAACAAATTTTGGGGGACATTTTAAACTACTAATTTGGGAAAGATTTTAATTTTGAAATATTTAAATATAGAAACATTTTAATATACTTTCCAATAATGGTAAATGTGTGAGGATATAAACATCATTATTTATCATTGATGGAATATGAATTTATGCAATATTTTGAGGTCAGTTTATACATATATAATAAAAGTTTTAGGATTTTTCAAATGTTTCTACCTAGCAATTTAATTTTATGTATGGATCCTAAAATAATGAGATAAACACATGTATCCATATACTGTGCTGCTTGCTCCTCTAGAGACATAGAGGTCTATGTACTAATAAGTATCCTTTGGTTGTGGAATTATAAATTATTTTATTATATGCTTTAGTGTACTTCCCAAATGAAGTACAGTGCATTTTGCAATAGTAAAATGATGTTATCTGGAAACTTGGAAATTGAGAGGAGAATTAAATTACTTAAAACTGAGAAGATTTAGAAATTTTTTATGGAGGATATGGCATTTGTTTTTGAGTGAAGTTTATAATGATTAAGCAGCAAAGCATTGGTGGCAAAGGACATAGAACGAGTTTTGTGGGACATAGTTAATACTTTTTTTTTTCAAGCATATGACAGAATTTAGAGGAGCCTAATCAGAATAGTTGGTTGGGATAAAAGTATAGAACGACTAAGATAAGCAGTGCAGAGAAGCAGGTCAAATTAAAAATCTGGTGTAGCAGTTCCATTGGAAGGAATGGGGGCAATATAGAAAAATGAATAAATATTGCAGAGAGTTGGAATCTGCATGGTATAGATGTAGAACAAAGGATGAAGCCACAGTTGAATTCCAAGTTTTAGGAACTGAGACGCAACAAATGTAGATGTAAGGGAAAAGAAGTGGTAACATCCATTGACCAACATCCACATTAGGAGCTGTGCTTCAGGCCCTCATACATCACACCACAGTATTTTCTTGTATTTGTTCATATTATATAAATGCTCAGAGTCACAGCTAAGTAACTAGAAGATGATTCAAATCCAAGTCTTTTCATTTTATACATGATACATATCTATGTACTTCATGATTTAGAGATAAAATAATATGAAATAATTTTTATTTATTTCAGTCAGAATATGTTTTTTCCCTTCCTGCATTTTTATGCATGTTACATTAAAAATTATGTTTTAAAATGTAGAGATTGAAGTTCAAGGGCATTCCTGAAGTATCAGATGTTTTAAACCATCCAGTTCTTAACTGTGTCCTTGCAGTATAGATCATCTGGCCTGTTTTTGTCTTTTCACTTCTACATGATAAATGGAGAGCAGAATGCTAATATCCTTAGGCAAGGTCTTATTTTAAAAATGTATATAAGAATTTGTTGCTGATAGAAGGTTTTGATGAAGATAGGAAAGAGAATTGACAGAGCAGATACAACATATCGTATAGGACTAATGACATCAAATGGGCCACTTTATTAACCTTGCTGTTTTATCTTTGAATTACTCTTGGTTCCTAAAAGAATAATGTTCATGTAATTATTATTATGTGTGAAAATAATCTGGAACATATTCTAACACTCTGTTCTTTTTTTTTTTCTTATACATAGAGAACTGTAGTATAAAAGCTAGTTGGCTATTAACAGACCCAATATTTTTCCTTTGATTTAAAAAAGAGGTACACAGCCTAAAAATTATGTCTTAGTAATACTGTAATTGCCCATTATAAAGAATTGCAACAACAAAATAACACAAAAGCCAAGTCCATCTTAGTAATTGGAATATATAGTTGAAGGTTGCATGTTCACTTTAAAGTTGAATAGTGTCACCGGAATAAAGAAAAAAAGCACTTCTGCAACACCCCATTTCAAGTGATTTTTTCATATTATAATGTCTCCAAGTCCCTATTATTAATGTTTTGCAAAGGACAAAGGGCAATGAAGTTCTGACAATATAAAAAATTAATATAATATGAACCACATTAACAACTTTAATAATAATAATAATGATAATGATAATTTTAAACAAATTACCCAGCTAAACATTGCCTTTCTTGTGATTCATCTGGTATGTACAAATGGCTGAGTAAGACTCTATCTAGAAGTTAACCAACATTTGTCATGAAAATTTTACCCTATTTCTTTCATGATATGCTTTGGGCTTTGGGAAATAACACCTAAAAGGAGAGAAAACAAACAAAAACTTCAACAACAAAAAAATACCTGGTCCTTATTTGGGATCTTTCCTTTGAAATGGAGCTTTGTGAAATTAGTTGCAACATTTTTCCTTTTCAGAAATTTAAAAATTATGTAACTAAAGCTAATCACAGTTACTAAGACTGTGGGTGTGGTTTGCAAAGTCCTTGTAGTTTCAGATTCTCCCTTTTCTCTTCTTGCAAGGGAGAGAGAGAGAGAGAGAGAGAGAAGGGGCAGAAGGATATGAAGAGAGAGAATCTCAGGCAGGCTCCACGCCCAATGTGAGCCCAAAGTGGGGCTAGGTCTCACAACCCTGAGATCATGACCTGAGATCAACAGTTGGACTCGTAGCCAACTGAGCCACCCAGGCACCACCTCCATTTATAAACTGTAAGTAAAACAAATTGAAACTGAGAAAATTTTAACATAGATGCATTTCAAAGTTTAAATTTGTCCAATTTATTCTGAGATACAACATAATGCAGTCGTATAAAGGTATTTGAAATCAGCTTTGTCTGGGTTTGTTACTCAGGCCCCATTAATTACTTGACATATAAAGTTTCCCCTTTTAATTAATTTCTCAGTCTTAACTTCCTTATGTATAAAGTGATGCTATTAGTTCCACATTGCAGAGTTGTTATGAGGATTAAATGAGATATTGTGTACACAAGTCTAGTCCTTATAAGAGTCCATTAAATTGCAGTTTTTATTGTACCTATTAATTTGATAATGGATAACAGAGAAAGCTCTATGGAAGAGAATTTGTGATTCATCTGATTTTTGAATTTTTTCTTAATTTAGTTTTTGGTTTTTTTTTTAAGATTTATTTTTTAGAAAGAGCAAGTGCACAAGAGGGAGCGAGTGCATAGAGGGAGAGGGAGAGTGAATGTCAAGAAGAAGCCATGCTCCGTGCATAGCCCGACGTGGGGCTCAATCTCATTACCCTGAGATCACTACCTGAGCTGAAACCAAGAATTGGCCACTTAAACAACTGTGTCACCAGGTGTCCCTCTCTTAGTTTTATCCAGTTCTCTTGTATCCTGTGAATTACAGATATTTCTAGTTTTAGTGATATGGGCTTTCCTTTTGCATTGGCTGTTTTCCTTAACTCATAACCAGATTCATGGACCATATAATTGGGTATATCAAAATATAAAGATATCCTTTGACCTGTTAACTACACCTGAATTTATAAGAAATCACTTATGTATGAAAAGGTGTTAGTTGAAGCTTTTTGGGGGCAAAAATCAGAAACATCTTAAAAGTCTGTTATAAAAAAGCTGGTTACATAAATTATGGTACTTACATATAATAATAGATAACCATAAAAAAGGACAGAAAAGCTCATTATGTATTGGCAGGGAGTAATCTTCCAGATGTAATGCTTTAGGAAAACAAATGAAGATGCTAAGATGTGCAGAGGTGTAATCAATTATCATTCTGTAAAGAGGAAATATATGTATATGACATACACATATGTATATGTGTTTTAAATGCATATGTGTGTATATTCACATGTATAAGTATAAAAGAAAGAAGAGAACTGCCAGGGTATTCAAATAACTGACAATACTAGATGCCTGAGGCAGGAAAACTGGTTGGCTGGTGGCAAGGTTTGGAGGGAGACTATCATTATATACACTTTTATGCTTAAATTTGGAGCCATATGCCAGTATTCTCTGTTCAAACAAATGAGACATTTTAAATTCTTTAAAAATGAGCTTCAGTAAAAATAATCACAGGATCATCACTTCATGCCCCAGTTTTTCTTTATGAATTTACATTAAAATCTTAAAGAATTTGAGAATATGGTAGAAATGTTGCCAGCTCTTCTGATACTCTCTAGGTCTATAGGGGACACATACAACACACACATACACATAGATGCACACATGCATGCTTATATGCACACATACAAATGTAAAGACCATAAAAGCTTTTTTTCCTAAATGATATACTTCAGGCTGATGTGAGTTTAAATTGGCACAGGTAGGATTCACATTTGGGAAAAATAAACTAAGGTCATGCTAGAGAACTGTTTATTCTTTGGAATCAGAAAATTCTGCGTTCGAGGGTGCCTGGGTGGCTCAGTGTGTTAAGCCACGGCCTTCGGCTCAGGTCATGATCTCAGGGTCCTGGGATCGAGTCCCGAATCGGGCTCTCTGCTCAGCAGGGAGCCTGCTTCCCTCTCTCTCTCTGCCTGCCTCTCTGTCTACTGTGATCTCTCTCTGTCAAATAAATAAAATCTTAAAAAAAAAAAGAAAATTCTGCGTTCGAATGCCAGCTTTCCTATTTATAAGCCACATGGCTTTGTGCAAATTACTTACCTATCAGAACTTCAATTTCCTTATCTGTACAACAGAAATGCTTTTCTTGTAGCATGACCGTGGTAAAATATGTAGCCAAATGCTCATCATAAGCCTTTCATAAGTGAAACTCTTTATTTTGTATTATTTTAAGGACTTTTCCCCCTTCTAATACATTCCAGTGCCCACTGAGCAAATGGTAGGTGTAGAGTTAAGCTCCTATGAGATATAGCTTTATTTACTCTCTCTAAATATATTCCAAAATATTTCCAAGATTTTGGGTTAACAGGAAGAAAAAATATTTAACACATTCACCATGACTTCGGGAGTAACAGACCTGTCACACTTGTCACAATCGTGCTAACGCACTGAGCACAATTTTCAATGCAAGCAATTTTTCCAGATCACTCTGGGAATATACTCCTGAATAACTTTACCTAAAAGGGTAGAATCAGGCTGGCTTTGTTAAATTTGTAAGTAGGAAAGTTTTACCTTTTGGTATTTCCCACCCTCACTTCTATATTCTACAAGTCTCTACCTCTCTTCAAAGAATTCCCTTCTGAACAATAGGTCAAACATTTACAGGTGGCTGGTTTTGTTTTCTAGCTTTTGGAGTCTGAATGTTATGAACTTGGGTAGAGCTCATTAAAGCTTCCTTTCTGCCTTTCATTATAAAAAGCCCAAGTGACAGTACTTGAAAAACAGCCTCTGGCTAAATATTACTGAAATCCAAAGGCTAGTAAGTGAAGAATCATTTGCTGGTCAAATCTATATTAATCTAACTTGTTATATTGTCTTAACATTCTCAGGGGTGTTTTTTTCACTACTGAAAAGGTTCATTTCAATAAAACAAACATACTCTACTTAAATTAGTGTACTTATGCTAGGCCAATTTCATAATTGTTCTAGAGAAAATAATCTCTCAATAGTCCATCTTGACCAGACCATTGTTTATCAAACAGAATAGTAGAGTCTATTTAGCTTTGAATATTCCTTGATTTAAAAACCACAGCCTTTCCATTAATTAACAATGACTTGGTGGCAGAGGTGACAATGATTTAATATGGGTCAAAATCTCATTACATAAAAGTAAATTATAATAAAATCCCCCAGTTACAAGAAACTACTTAAATTCCACTTAAATTAGGCTATTATCATATGTTATAACCAAAATCCAATAATAGCCAAGAAGTTCTTTTGAATCTGATGAACTGTATTACAAATCATTGGCAATGATTAGAGAATTGGCACCATGGACTCTTCGGTTAGTGAAAGCATGAGCCATTTTGTCTCCCCATGTGCCCTTTACAATACCTTAATTTCAACCTATTTAGCCTCTTTCTCATTCTTCATGTCCCAGCTTAAATCATACCTTTCTGAAATTCCTGATTATATTTACACATGCCTTTCCCTCATGTTCTCTTAACATCCTGAACTTCTCCTCTCTGTCCCTCACTACAGGAAAAATTAAATATATTTTATGAAAATATTGCAGTCTGTCCCTCCTAAGTTCTTTGAAGGAGGAACTGACTTAGCATTTTGTCCTGAATTCTCTAATAAAACATTTCCATGTGACTCTTATTTAGAACCAAAGCCTTTCAAAACAAAACAAACCCCCCCCTTTTTTTTAATAGAAGATTGAGAGTGCCTGAGTGGCTCAGTGGGTTAAGCTTCAGCCTTCGGCTCAGGTCATGATCTCAGGGTCCTGGAATCAAGCCCCTCATTGAGATCTCTGCTCAGCAGGGAGCCTGCATCCTCCCCTAACCCCCACCTGCCTCTCTGCCTACTTGTGATCTCTGTCAAATAAGTAAATAAAATCTTTTTTTATAAAAAACTCTTAAAAATAAATAAATAAAAGATTAAATGTCTTTTTCTTGGTGTCAGTCACACTGGAGGAATGAGACAGACTCTGGACCTGTTTTCAAGGTAACTCTATTCTCAAGGTCAAAAAGAGAAGACACCTAATATGTGGCTTTCTTTTTTGTGTGTGTGTGGTTTTCTAACCTATTATTACCTTTATGATTTCTACTTCTGGCAAGGAAAGAGTCTGTGATTTTTTTCTTTTCTTCTGGTGGGTCTGACATACTGAGTTTTCTACTCAGTCTCATGATCCACTATGATCACAGCTTAAAGCTGAACTTCATAAAAAATACACAAAATAATGAAATATTAAATTGAGAAAGAGCTATCCATACATCCACATATTTGTCCATCCACCCACCCATCTAGGTATCTATCCATCCATTTGTTCACTCATTGAATGAAGATTTAATGATAATCTAATTATATATATAAACAACATAATAAGTGGTCAGGAAACTGATAAAAACTAGTAGATGAGAGATAAACTATGTACAAATAGAGTGAAGTAGAGTGCTATGGTGTTATAACAGAAGTCTGTACTGTGTGGAGCATGCCCAAGAGATGCAGTTATGTCTACATGGAAGATTAGCAAATGATTAAGATTAAACTGTGGGTGGATATAGATAGTTCAAAGAGAGGAAAATGGCATTCTGGGAAAAGAAAACAGTGTATTCAAAGGTGGTAAGTCACTCAAGGAATCACCAGTTCAGAGTTCAAATTAAAGGAGAGATTGAGTAAGAAGAGAGAAGATTGGAGTTGCTTAGAGAAAAGATGAAGGTGGTGATGATGATGACGATGATGATTTAGTTAGTAAGTAATTCTCAATTATCCTATAGGTCATGGATAGTCTGTTGGAAGTTTTAAGTAGCTTTAAATTTCAGGAATATAAATTTGGAACAAGTGTGGTGAATCATTGGAAAATGGGAAACTGGAAAGCAGGAATATAAATTAGATTATCACCACTGCAGTTAAGTGACCTGGATGGTTTAAGGATAGATCAGAATAGGCAGATGACTGAAATTTGAAGTAAGTAGGATTAATAGGATGTGGGTAGACCTGTTAAATTTTTATCTTGGTCAACACAGAGTCTGTGCCATTCATTAAGATAAAGAGTATGGAAGGAGAAGTGCTTTTGGAAGAACAATATATTGAGTTTAATTTCGAACATGCTGCATTTCAGGTACCTCTGGAGACCTTGATTTCAAACTCCCAGCCCCCACAGGAAACTCCCTTTCAGCAGTCTATTAGGTGATGCATATCCAGATATCTGCCATATCCTGTTTGTCTGTTCTTTGGGTTTATTTGTTTTGCTAATTAATTCTGAACACCATGTATCTTACTAACTTGGCTTGGTTCGTAGAAGTTCCCTTGCCATGTGGTCTTATGTTAAAGGCATTTTTCCATCAGGCATGGAAAACATCCTCATAGATTTAAACATGACATCAAAAGATCAAAACAGTTTTTAACAATTTCCCAAGGGATTTTCCCTAAGGAGCCATATATTATAGGGCCTAGAAGAGGGGCATGTAACAATGAAAGTGATTATTTTAGAAAGATATCTTTGCCAGTGGGACTGGAAAAGTTTGAACAGAAGAGTCTTCAATCAGAAGTCTACTGAAGTAATATAGATATGAAGAAGCTCAGGGATTGGGGGTGACAGGAATAGAGGAAAAGGAATAAATACTCAGAGGTACGTAAGAAGGAAGAAACAACAGTATATGTTGCTAAATTGGATATAAAGATAAAGCATAAAGCCTCCTATGACTTTCATAATTTATAATTTTTTTAAAACATGGAATCACTTTACAGATTGTTGAGATGTGTTCTTAGCAGCAGATTGCGCATTACAGTATTGTGTTTGTATGCATGTTTGGAAGTGTGCAGCTTGCACATTAGTGTGCTGGGTGTGCAGTGCATGTAAACTTTAAAAGAAAAAGAAGGTAATATGCATTAGCTTATCCTAAAATCTAGATGAATGAGCTAATCTTTCATTTAGTTTGCATTTTTTAATCTTCAGGGACATGTTTTTATAATAAGAAAAATTAAAAAGGTCTCAGCATTTCTGGTGGGTTTAATTTGGTATAAAGGAATAAATTGCCAGCTTCTGCAGATTTCATATGCTCTCTATATTTATCACAAAAGATATCACATCTTGTTTATTATTCCAACTTATATCTTTTTGTCCTTAGTGTATCTTCCCTGTCTTATGCTTGCAGACAAGAACAGATTGAAAGGAACTCTCTTTGGCAGACCACAATGTTGCATTTCAGTGATTTCCATGTTACTCCGATAAACAACAACTACAACAAGGCAATAATCCTAATGTGGGCATGACTATGAGATTCTGTTCAAAACATTTTTAAAGTCATCTTTTGGGTGAAAAATAAGGATAATCATATCTCACTCAAAGAAGGATTTATAGTTTAAAATATTCATCCATTAATAACCTTGTGAACTTGAGGATTTTATTTTTCTCCAGAAAACATTTGTGGAAAATTAGATGCTAAAATTTAGAGGCCCTAATTGCATCCCTTTCAGAATTTTTTTCATGGAGTCCTTTTCAAAGTTCTGATTATGTAATAGGATTATATTTTGTACTAAGTAAAATTTTCCTGTTATATGTGAATCATGACAAAAAAATGTAGTCTAACCTTGTGAAAGTCCAGAAATAAGACAGAAAAGAGATTTCTGATATCCACCAGTCCATGCATTCCCTTATCTCCATCTAAGTCACTGAGCTGCTGCTCCAGCGTGCTAAGGTCAAAGGAAAACAAACTTTGAGTCAAGTGTAAGATTGAAGTTTTAATGATGATGACACTACTTTCTATAATAGATAAATACTGAAATATTAGTGTCAACTCAACAGATATTTTCTTGCTTTCATAATATTCTGTTGGCATGGGATGGATGTAGAGAGGATGGACAGTTCCAGCTACCATTCAGGAAACAAGGCTGGCTCTGCCGTCTCTACCACTTAACATCCATGATCACAATAATCATTGATATTAGCTGGCATTAAGGATTCTGCGTAGGTATTTTTAAAGGGCTTTTACTGTAAGTGGAACATATCAGTTCCATTAGTCAGAAATGTGAAATTCATTCACACTTAACTGCAAGGAAAGCTGAAATATTTATTCTACTCGTGAGCCTAGAGACACAGTGAGTAGGTTTCATGAAGAAGTAATTAGCCTATACTACAAAGACTCATTCTTCAATATTAGAATAAGATCATTCTCATAAGTTCAGTTGGATGAACTTGATGAAGAATTATAGAATTGGGACCAAAGGACAAAAAGAAATGAAATTCTAGCAAGAAAATGGACTTTAATATGGGAAATTAAGAGGTAATTATTGGAAGAGGTAAAATCATTTCATGTTTATATCTCTAAGTTGAGACTCCTTTAAAAATCAGTATTTCTCAATTAGTTTTAATTTTTTTTTACTTCATTAGGCATTTTCATTCACACATGAAAAATTTGCCTTCCTTAAATAAATCAAATTTAGATTATATGGCAATCTGGAAGTTGTGTAGGAGAACCAAAGAATCTGCAGATGATTTTTCCCCCCTCTATTCTTCTCTCTAGTAGGTAAATAGTATGAAGGTCTAATTAATACTCAATACAATCAGGTGAACTTGGTCTGATAGCAATTTCGTAAGCTTTAATTCATGAGTAGAATATCTGTAATTTTTCAAACATGTCCCTCAAAGACTCTTGATTAAGAGGCTTTTCAGTTCTTTGTTTCTTTAGCTCTGAAAGATGGGAGATAATTCAGTTTTCCTTTTTAAAGGTTTTGAATCAAACTCCTTAGCTTCTGCTTAATGTGGTTTATATTTTGGAATATATTGTAAAGGAGACCTAGTCTCAGGCAGACATCTTTCTAGCAGGACTTTGTCTCCTGAAGTATCATGATATAGGTGGAGATTTCTTTCTACCTTTTAGAAGTATCTGTAGAAGCCCCCCTAACTTCCCTTGTTTCTTCAGAACTCAGCAAGTTTTAATTAGGGAAAACTGACCATGTTTTGAGGGCTTTTTTCAATCTGTTATGCCTGCCCACCAGACCAAGAGTTGTTAGTTGGTTTTTATTTGTCTTAGTTTAGTTACACTGCCCAGCCCGAGTCTAATTTGCAGCTTGTAACTAGAATTAGCAAAGGTCCACAACCATTGTCAGCCTTCCTACCAAGGGTTATTTCTTTCTTTCAAAACTTTAGTTCACTAGGTTTTTGTTTTTCCTCAGCAATATTATGTATTTTAAGATATGACTATAAATTATCCAGTTTTCTTTCTGATTCTTACAGTGGAAATGTTAGCCTATTATCTTCTAGCCAGGAAGGCAAATCTTAGAATGATCGCTTTTTTAAAGTGCATTATTTCATTTTCTTGATCTTCAGTTGTCAATTGGCCAAGAACAGTGTTTCCATTCAGTTTTCAAGAATTTTATTCTTGCCTAGATACAGTTTGTTTCTTTAAGCCATACAGAAACATAGTTTTTTTTTTCATGATACTTTCAATATTCTGTTCTGTCATACCCAGATAATATATTACATTTTGTGTAAAATTTAATTTCTACAAAGACTTTACTCATTTTATTACCCTTTGTGAGAGTTATATGAAGTTTTGGAGGAACAAAAGTCCATGAAAAGAACAGAGAAAATGCCCAGTGAAAAGAAGCCTGGTGACATCGACTTTAAATGTGCAATTGTTCTGATGCCAGATTTCTTTCCAAGCACTGCCAATTGGCAGACACAGAAATCTTCACCTCCTCCCAGTGTTAAACTCAGCAGTCAAAAACTAGATGTAGTGGGAAGTGTTGATTTAACACCAGGAAAGAAACATGGTCTGATGCTAGCTTTAGTAAACATTTCAAAGAAGGTTTTTAAGAGTGTTAACTTAAAAGGCAGACAGAAGGACAGAGAATAAGAACTGAGGAGCAAAGATGAAGGAATTGTAGGAGTGTGAGGGGTAGCTTCCTGAGTGACAGAGATGAAGAATGAGGCTTGGAATAATCTAGAGTAAAACTTCATTTAAGTAATGTTTATATTAGATTGGGTCAAATGAGGTTACCTAGGTATCCACATAAATTTGTATAAATACACATATATTTGCATAAATGTTTGCTTGATGATAATTAGGTAAACACAGATGTGTGTGTGTGTGTGTGTGTGTGTGTGTGTGTGTGTGTGATTCAGATGTATCCAAAGAGCTATTCCTGGGTCTAGAAAGGTTTTTGTTCTTTCTCTAATTCTTAAAAATATAGAGAAGGCCATGCTTAAATCCCTTGAAATTTGACCTCTCTGTCCACAGTTGTATTTGTTTCCCTAAAAAACATATTGCATCAGACACTTTGATGAATACAGATACTTTGATGAATTTGGTAATATAAATATTAATATGCCAAAGATTTTGCCTTGAATGAACTCTTAGTTTGTTAAGAGAGAAAGGTAAATGAAGAGATAATTAATATACAGTGTATTAACTACAAACACAGGCTTAAGTTAAATAGAACCGAAGAGTAGGGAGTTTTGAAATCAACTGAATTAAGTATAAGAATGCTTCAAAGAGGAGGTGATATCCAGATTATTGTTGAAATGTAAAAATATAATTTCTTCGTATCCATGGTCCTTCCCTTCATTCTTTCTGAAAACATCACTTCTAATATATGTAGATATTTAATATTTTGCTCATAAATATATGAGAAACTGATGGCATGGTACACATGAGTCACATTTTTACCTTCACAATATAGTTATAATGGAAAAATGGAAGCCTTTTATAGTATGTTTCATATCTGGTCTTGTGACCCACACACTTTTTTCTTGTTCGAAATTGTATTAATTTTGAGTCTTTCTATACTTACTATTTTTTGGAAAGTTTGGTGTATTCTGAAAAGTTTTGAGGAAAGTTTTAGTAAAATAGCTTGAACTAATAGAGTGATATGTAAAAAAAATATGTAAAATCTATATACTTTTCAGTCATACCAAACCAGAAAATGAGATTTATTTCCATTTATCTAATTGCACATTTTTCTTACACTCATTCTCCAAGTATGTTGTTGCTTGGGAATTTTATTATTATATAAGCATTTTCTAATTGTTAGTGCTGAGTAGAGAATTATATTGGCTTTTCAATATATTGATTATATATCTAGAATCCTCAATGAAAACTCTTATTATTAGAAATGTTTTATGTAGGGGCACCTGGGGTGGCTCACTCTGTTAATTGTTTGCCTTCAGCTTAGGTCATGATCTCAGGGTCCTTAGATAGAGCCCCTGTATTGGGCTCTCTGCTCAGCAAGGAGTCTTCTTGTTCCTCTCCTGCTGCCCCTCCCCCTTGCTTATACTCTATCCCTCTCTCCTCTCTCTCTCCCCCTCTCAATAAAGAAATAAAAATTGTCAAAAAAGAAATGTTTTATGTATAATTCTCTCTAAATATCTATAGAAGTAACCATGAATTATTATCTGTGAATAATGGCAATTTCATTTCTTTGTTTTGATCCTTATACCTATTTTATTTTTCACACTTTATTCCAGACCAATGTTGAATATGAATACAGACAGTGATATCATTGTCTTATTAGATTTTAAGGACACTAATTCTAACCTTTCATTATTGTCAATATTCATTATCATTAAGGTGTTTGCTGCAGCTTTATTATAGATATCCTTTACTAATTTTAATGTAGTTGCTCTATTTCTGATTTGTATCTAGGAATTATGTTCATCTTAAATGGTTAACATTTAACAAGGTATTTCTTTCCTTGTTTGTTTTTTACATACATGGTACTATTATTGATCTTTTCCATGAGCACATCTTTCCATCTACACATGAGTATAATATGAAGCGATTCTGTATCTCTTAACTCTAATCTCTAAATGAGGAGGAAATGCCTATGGTGAACTTAAATCATGATATACAACATTCCAAGGTTAGCAAACATTGGCCAGGAGTTGAATGCTTTACTTGAATTAAACTCACAGTATGAGAAGTTTTAAACTTTATAATAAATTTACTAATTAACAATATAATATTTATTTTTTGTGGCAATAAGGAACAATTTTAATAGAAGAAAATATAAAATTTTATTCTGTTATTTGTGCCACATAAAGTCACTGGGAGTTGAAATTTAAGTAGGTATATTTTACTGTGGATTTTATTTCAGTCCTTACCATTTTAGTCCTCACCATTCAGTGGTGGTTGAATATCAAAATCAGTGCTCCTAGGATTCAGAGGAATGTTTTATCCCCACTCAAAGCAGCTATTCACAAACCAAAGAGCAGGAGTTTTTCCTCCTTATAGAATTTGTCTTGTCATGTTTTAGAATCTTTGTAGTTGAAGTTGGACTTCTTGGAAGGAGGCTTTAGCCCCTTAGTAGATTCCATGTCAGGATTCAAATGTGACCTTTTGCAATTTGGAATAACTGTGAATAGAATTCCACCTGAGCATTTAGTGAAAACATCTTTACAGTATTCTCCCTTGCTACTGTTTTCATACATTTAAGCACCTACATTTCAGAAGGACTGAGGTTTTGTTGAGAATCACTTGGAGTGATAAAAAATATAAAATATATATAAATATAAAATGTAAGAGATCTGTATAAAATAACTGCTTAAAACACCTTGCAATCTCTGAAAACTGGAACTAAAACCCCCTCCCATTATTTGTTACAATAAAACACATTTGCTAAAAGTGTACATTAACAATTGGTTGTTGATATCTCTAAACATTATCTCAGATAATTGCTGGAAAGATCAAAAGAACAGCAGCAGCATAGTCTATTTACAAAAATCTCTTAAAGGTTTAGGTCATTTAGTTTAGTAGCATAGTATGTTACTCCAGAATCCAAGCTCCTTGGGCACAGCAATCTCGTCTATCTTTTTTTATTGTTGCACTATCCTTAGCAGCAAAAACAGTGCCCAGCACACGAGAGGACCTCAGTAAACATTTGCTGAATAAATGAAATAATACATCAAAGAACTATATTCTTATTTATTTACACTACCTACTAGATTATAAGTCTACTTAGAGTTTAGGTGATGCTTATTATCTTATGTGTCTGATACATTCACCAATAGTATAAACATAGATTTTTTTTCCAGATTGCAACCACAATAATTGGGTACCTTCTATGTGATAGTCTCTGTAGGTAAGCACTTAAATTTACATTATCACTTTAATCCTCACCATGCTATACTAAGTGCTATGGTTGTCAGCATTTTATACAAAGTTGAGGCTAAGAGAACTTAAGCATTTAGCCTCAAATAGTGCAGTGAAAAAGCAACGGGGTCACTTGTTTCTCAGATTCTGAAAACAGAGCTCTTTAATCTGTGCTTTGCTATGTTCCCAAATCCTGATAATCTATTTACTGTCTTTCCTCAATGTCAGGGAAGATAATTAAGCTTCCTGAATTGAAAATGTTCATGGTGTTTTTCATATAGCAACATTTATTTTGGAATGCTTAGCTACTTTTAAAAGTATCCATGAAAGTTTGTCAATTACCAGGAAGATAACAGCATCAACAGCAAAATGCATTTTTAATTCTGAGGCATAAACTTTGCCTTCATATTCACTATAGGCAGGGACCTGGAAAAAGATATAAATTTCCATTTAAAGATTATTGTCTCTAAATTCATCTTTTATGCATCCCTATGTTTCATTATTCATTTCTCAACTGTAAAATTGTAGGCAGTTTAGGAAAGTGATGAAGATGATTTTGAGATAAAAGACATGATTCACTGAAAGTAATATAACAAAGGGTCAGGAATTGGACATAAGAGTAGAATGACAATACTCTTTTATTTCATTATATCATTTACTGCTGGCAAAAACTTGGTGATTAATTAAGAATGTGGTCTTTTTCATCTTGAGAAGATCACACAACCTCAGATCCATCCTTACATGTGATAGAGCATGTGCTTTGCCTTTCTGTCTTTTGGATCGCAATTTCTTTTATGGAATTTCTGTTGAGCAATCACTGAACTCTGATATTGTATTCTCTTTTTAAATCAAAGTTTTAATTCTGGGCAGGTGGCTGTTCTTGGCAAGGAGAGGAAGGAGGCATCCCTTAGTTGTCATGGCCTTTTTCCGAGGGTTCTAATTGACAAGGGAACTCTTTACAGGTGACTGAAGGAGTTCCCTTTGTACAGGAAATCTGTAATATCTCTTGTCACTTTCTGCATGCAGATGACAAGCTTCTGCCAGCTTCAGAGCTTCATTTTCTCCCGCTTCAGGGACTTTTGTGATTTTCATCCATTCAAATTGGTCCAAGCCAGTGAACTATTCCCATCTCCAGCATTTCTTCAGCCAGACCAATCTGCCCTTATCACAACAGAGGTGCTGGAAGCTTTGCGAATTACAAGCTGTTTCTCATGTTTATTGATGGACTGATATTTGGGAAAGGACTAAGGAAAAAAATATTTTTACTGTTCAGCTCATTTCTATTGCAACTGAATCACCCCTCCCAAGTACTCCCTTCCACACAGAGCTCAGTTTCTGAGGGTGAAGCCTCTGGGAGAGGAACCTGCAGTAATCGAATCGGATTAGACAAGCCAGCACAACAAAGTTACATTCCATGAGGTGTTTCCAGTATCAAGTAGATGAATTGTAATTATTTAAGGATTAGTGCAAGCTTGAGTTGAGGTCCATTCTGAATACTCTTCACTGTGTATAACCAAAAGCAAGAATTAGTAATATAGGTTGTTTAAGCTTCATTTTAACTTTAATAGATTTCTGTGATAGCTGTGTGAACTTGGAAAACTGCTGCCATAGTGAGCAAACTCTCTCATTGCTTTTCAATAACAAGTTAGGCCAAACTAAGCCCCCAAGTCTAGGGAGAGAGCTTAATGAAAGCTACTTTCTTTACTGTAATTTACTGGGACAGCACTTTGCTGTATGTCAGCGGCAAAGGGAATTGAGCCCCCCCCCCTTTTTTGTAAATAAAGCTTTTATTTCAGAAGAATTTTAGATTTATGGAAAAGTTGAAAAGATAGTACAGAGATTCCCTACACACCCTGCGTATAATTACCCCAATTTAAACATAGCATATCACTTTGGTATATTTGTTACAATTAATAGACAGATATTGATATCTTAATGTTAACTAAACTCCACACATTATTCAGAATTTCATCTTTTCCTAATGTCCCTTGTCTGTTCCAGGGCCTTATAGAGGATACTCCATTTGGTCACCATGTTTCAGGCTCCTTTTGACTCTGATAGTTGTTCATACTTTGCTTGTTCCTTTTTTTTTTTTTTTTTATCTTGTCAGTTTTAGAGATACTGCTAAGTATTTTACAGAATGTCCCTGAATTTGAGTTTGGCTGATATTTTTCCTATGGTTAGAATGGGGCTATGGGTTATTAGGAGGAAGACCAGAGAGGTAGTGTGCCATTCTCAGTACAACAGACTAGAATAGAATATTGGAAGCATTTTATTAACCTGACTTATTACTGGTGATGCTAACTTTGTCCACCTAGCTATGGTAGTCTTTGCAAGGATTCTTCACAGCAGAATTCCTATTTTACTTTCCCTTTTCCTACATTTTATTCGTTTTAAGCAAATCACTAATCATAGCCCACAGTTGAGGGATGGAGATTCCTACTCCATTTTCTTGACTGCAGATTATCTAAATACATTAGAATCCTTCTACACTGGATATTTGTCTCTTCCCTCAATTTATTGATTGATTTGATTATTTATTGGCTGATATATATATATACATATATATACATATACATATATACATACATACATATACATATATATATATTTACTACTATGTTACTTATTTTGTTGTAGCCTTGCCATTGAGAATTCTTTCATTTAGCTTCTGTGGTTTTTGACAAATGCTCCTGGTTATTAATATTTCTTATTGTTTGTTTTATCCTTTAATTACTTTCTAACACTAATGGATGCTCAAGGCCCATATTGTATATTCCTGATCCAGATTTAGAATCAGCCATTTCTTTGAGAATCTAGATTCCTCTTATTGGAGAATGATATTAGATACAAAGAGCTGGGCACCATGTCCCCATTGTTACTGGGGTATCATTTCTTCTAAGGTTTCTCAGTGGACAAAGCTCCTTTATATGTATATAAATATGTATCAGTAAGTATTAAGTGGAATCTGAGTTCATGCTAATATCTCTGATTCTAAATCAGTATCACATGGTTCATCTTGGTTTATTCTAGCCTTCCCCCTTATTTATCTGTAACCTCCCACTCCAACAGTGAGAAATCTGGCTTCCACCAGCTGCCATCCATTTACATATTTTTCAACCGTGGTGTGGATTTTATAGCACTTTCAAAATTGTTAACTCATATTCTCATGAAAACAACTTTATCAAGTACAGTATAGCATTTATATATAGCTTCTTTGTCTTTAGTCTTACTGTGTTCATTCATTTCCAAAATTACTTAAATCAGCATTGTTTTCTCTCCACTCCCTTCACTAAGATTATGGCATATATTTTTAATACAGCTAAGTTCTTTTGCTACAATCTGCATTCAATTGTGTCATCTATCTCTTTTAGTTAACTTTCTTTCTTTCTTTCATACAGTAAACTTAGTTTGGTATACTTCGGTGGGTATTGACAAATGGTTAGTATCATGTATCTTCAATTATAGTACCATACAGAATAGTTCCACAGTTCAAAAATATCCCATGTACTTCACCTGTTTACAGTTTCTCCAAACCCCTGTCAACCAGTGATCTGTTTTCAGTCTTTATTGTTTTGTCTTTTTCAGAATGCCATATACATCGAATAATACTCCATATTTCATACCCCACCAGGCTCTCAAAAACTAGCTCTCTTTACTTAACAATAAGTAAGGATTCATTTATATTTTTGTGTGATTAATAGCTTGTTCCTTTTAATTGCTGAGAGTAGGGACACATCATAGTTAGTTTGTCCTATTCACTATCAACATCTTGGTTCTTTCTAATTTTTGTGATTATGAATAAAGCTGTTATCAATATTCATGTGAGAGTTTTAGTATAGACAAAGTTTTCAAATCACTTTAGTAAATATATAGGATGGCAATTACTGGGTTGTGTGTTAAGTTTATGTTTAGCTTTGTAAGAAACAGCCAAACTATCCAAAGTGGCTTGCCATTTTCCATTTCTTTCAGTATTGAATGAGAGTTCATATAGCTCTGCATCCTTGCTAGCACTTGTTACTAGGGTTTTTTTTTTAGTAATTTCTAATAGACTTATAGTGATGTTTAAGTAGTACTTCTCTATATTACATTGAATAAAGTTTATTTGCCTACTGTATATCTTTTTTGATGTGTCATCTTTACAGTTATTTTCCCCATTTTTAAGTTGAATGTGTTTTAGCTTATTGCTGAGTTTTAAGTGTTCTTACTGATGAGCTTTCTGTTCTTTTTTGTGTAAGTTAGTGTTTCGCATTATCTGTCCCACATGCATCAAAAATCCTCCGAGGTACTGCTTAAGTATAGTATTCTGGGCCAAATTCCAGATCTAATGAATTGGGATCTCTTAGAGATATGGCTCAGTGTACTGTATATTTCACAAGTTCCACAAGTGATTCTTATGCACCATAACTAACATTTGTGATCTCCTGTCATATAGTTTGATGACATTTCAGAGCGATTTCAGAGCAGCTGTAATGAGGTGTTGATGAAACTATTCTAAATAATTGGTTTTCAATCATAGCTGTACATTTGAATCATCTTGGGAAATGTTTAAGATCCAAAAACCCAGGGCTTCTCCCCAACTTATGGATCAGATCTTCTAAGAATGGGATCCATGCATCATTCTTGTTTAAATTTTCACAAGTTATTCTAATGTGCAGCCAATATTAAGGACCACATTTCAAATTCATGTAGATGTTCAACAATTCCATTTTCTCATCACACTTATTTTTACCAAGTACGTTTTAAAAAAACACATTTTCCGTTTTATTCATTGAATTTTAATGATGTAAAATTAAATATTCATTAATCATTTACAACATGACAGGCATGGCAGAATTGCAATTCATATACCAGGTTATAGAAATATTTAATTTTGATGTTATATAACAATAAGATCATAAAAACTTACACAGGCATGTCACAAACAGCAAAATTCTATTTTATTTTAGGAAGCTTTGGGAGATGATTCAATATCCCTCAGGTAGTCCACTCTAGTATTTAATACTATTGTTGGGAAATTTACCTTTTAAAATGATTAAAATCCTCTGGTCTCAGACTTTTCTTTACATGAATGTATAGTCTCGTAATTTCCCTTCTATTTCTATGTACTACAATATTTAGCTATTACTAAAAGGACTTATAAAAGGTGTATACTATACTATTTAAGTATTATTTAAAAGACCTTCATTAGTTATCTAATGCTATATTACAAACTTCTCCCAGAATTTAGTGGGCCAGAACAACAAATATTTATTACATCATGTTTCTGGATGAAATAACAGAAGTGACTTATTTGGGTAGTTCTAGATCAGGGTCTCTCATGAATTTATATTCAGGGTGTCATCAGGGCCTGCTGTTATCTGAAGGTTTGACTGGGTCTAGAGCATTCATTTCCAAGATGGCTCATTCACATTGTTGTTGACAGGGAGGCCTCAGTTGCTTGCCACATGGATCTCTCTGCAGACTGCTGAGGGTTCCGATTACATGGAAAGTAGCTTCCCTCAGAACAAGTGATCTAAGGCAGAGAGCCAAGAATGAGCCCACAAAGCCTGTATGACCTAATCTTGGATGTTACACATTCTCATTGCCACTATGTTATTCATCAGAAGCAGTCATTAAGTCTAGGTCACACTTGAAGGGAGAGGAATTAAGCTCCACTCCTTAAAAGTAATAGTATCAAATAATTTGTAGACATATTTTATTTTTTTTTTATTAACATATAATGTGTTTATTGTTTCAGGAGCACAGGGATGAGCAAGATGACAGAGGAGTAGAAGATCTAAATTTCATCTGGTCCCAGGAATTCGGCTAGATAGTAATCAAACCATTCTGAACACTTACAAACTCAACAGGAGATCGAAGAGAAGAAAGCAGCAATTCTATGGACAGAAAAGCGACCACTTTCTGGAAGGTAGGATGTACGGAGAAGTGAATCTGAGGCAATATACAGGAATGTAGACATATTTTAAAATCACCACAGGATGCTTTCAACCTAAATTATTTTTAAAATGTTTTTGAAACTATCATAAGCGCATAAGATTTTATGCACTGAAAATTAAAGAACCCTTAAAAAGTACTGAAGATTACTTTCAAATAACTTTGGAAGCCTCATACCTCAGTTTAACAATATTTATTGACTGCCTGTTTTATGTCAGGTGTTATGCTGGATTTGACAATAGGAGAGATAAATAAGACCCAGAGGTTTAAATTTAGCTAATAGCGGGAAATAGGGACAAAAGATAGGAGGCGATAGGGACAAAAGTTATACTGTACTTCTGTGCTATGTATTTTGTGACTGATAAAAGTATAATTAGGGTATATTTCAAGGACAGAAAGAGGAAGATAATCATGCCAGAGGATCTGGTTGGGGGGTTGGGCAGGAGAGGCTCCCAAAGACAATGATGGCTGATATATCTCAAGAGATGACTTAATAATATTCATCAGGATCATGAAAAAAGAAGAGGGACTTTTCTTACTGATAAAATGAAAAGACATATTTCTTTGGGGAACTCTATAAATTATTTCCTTTAATCAAACAAAGGTATTGTATCAAAGTAGGAAAGAGATGAGTCAAGAAAGAAGGTAAGTTCAGATCTGTAAATAGACCATGCTAAAGAACACTATTCTTTTGTTATAAGTGGTTAATAATCAGTTATTTGCAAAATTATTGCCACCATAAACAAAAAGTACCACAAGGAACTCTGTGATCATTATGGCAAAGTAATACTATTCTTACAGTAAGAATTATAAAAATCACCTAAATAGATCAAATGCTTAATTAAATGAATACATTCTTCTAAGAGTATGTTAATACTTATAATCTATTAGATGAATGATTTCCACTTTAATTTTATTCATCTAGACATAGAATATCACACTTAACACAATTTCAAATATATGGCAATATAAAATATTCAGACATTATGCCAACAAGAATCAACTTTGAATTTTCTCTTATTGTCCCCATGGTTTGTTCATCTCTGTGGTGTTCAGAATATAGAACAAACTGTAAAATATCAAATCACTTAATTGTTCTATCATACATGTTTATGTAGGTGGAAGTGGGATGTGTAGGGATGATATATGAACCAATCCAGCAGGCTGGTATAGGAAGGGTTCTGGGTGCCAGGGCTTCCATTGTGTAAACCGCTTCTCAAGAGTATTCAGACTAAGGATAAGCAAGAGTGTAAATTCAAGGGATAAAAAATAAGGAGGCCAAAATCAAGCCAACTTAAGAAATTTAAGCCAAAATCAAGAACCAGGTATATACAGGATTACAGATATGTATATACAGGAAGAGGGCATTAAATACAATGAAGGAGCTGATTCAGATGGTTCAGAACTAATTTCAGGAAATGGAGCCATGCACCTTGATATGCACTAGTAGGCATCCATATAGTGTGCTAATGAGTAGGGCTGGTAAAATTATATAGGACTGACATTTCTGTAGCATCCTTTCCAAATCCTTGGGAAAAATATATATATTTTTTATACTTCCCTCTGTTTAATGCTGAAAGTCATGATCTAAAATACCTGAATGCCAATATCCAAAGGAAAATATACATTTCTGTTTGCGTCTCCATTTCCACTTGTTTTCATCGGCTTGAAAGAACACTTTTAATTTAAGCAATAACTGAGAAAGAACAGAAAAAAAAGATTCATTTAAAAGAGGTGATATGAAAAAGATTAAAATGGAGATGTGGAGGGACTTGTTAAGAAGGATCAATTAGTGCCTTTTTCCTTTCCACTTATTTTCTTTAAGTGCACGGGGGTTGTTCCATTTTCTTGCCAGATAGCACTTCTTTATAATAAAAATAGAAAACTGTGTTCCAGCACCATAAGCAGAGAATGGTTATGATTCATTTCCAATGAAAGAGGAAGTGTGTTGCTTTTTCCCAAGGCTCCTTGGAAGTTGGTTGAGCATCAGGTGCATGTGTCTGACTCCTCCAATCACAGATGCACCCTCTTGTTTAGCTTTGTGGAAACTTTTCTTCTTCCAATATATTCTGAACTTCTGTGTGCATTTTAAAATAGATGTATTTTCTGTCCGGCATTTAAATTAGGCAAGAGTACAGAACAATTTTTCTGTATGTAGAGAGAGAGGGAGAGATAGAGATAGAGATAGAGATAGAGGGAGAGAGAGATTGATTTTCAGTTGGATGTAGGGGAAAGAAAGATTCCGAGCCATTTTTATGAAAATGCCTGTCATTCTCCCAAGTTTCTGGGCACGGTTGTCTTCAACTCTCACACTGCTACTCTCCAGGTTATGGTCTTCAACATCATCAATACCAAATGTTTTCCAAAATCTTGGTGGGAGCAGACTCAACATTCTCATTAACCAGGATTTGGGCCAACTCATCTAGATTTGAAATATGTGTCCACATACCAAAAAGCTATAGATTTCAAGACCCCTGGTGACAGATCTACAGGGTTAGTCTAGTTAGAATATAAGGACAGCTACAAAAAAAAAAAGAAGAAAGAAAGAAAGAAAGAAAGAAAGAAAGAAAGAAAGAAAGAAAGAAAGAAAGGGAAAGAAAGAAAGAAAGAAAGAAAGAAAGAAAGAAAGAAAGAAAGAAAGAAAGAAAGAAAGAAAAAGATCTGACAGGGCTTTTGGTGTTAGGTTTTATCACAGCTTTCTTAGTTTTCTACTCTGAGACTTTTTTTTTTTTTATTATACCTATCTTTTGTCTTAAACTACACCTATACCTCCATGTAATTTAGACCTACTGGTATATTTCAATATCTACCATATCAAATAGGAGGTTTTGCACGGCCCATAAAATACATAGTTTTGTTTGTTTGTTTCGTTTTGTGTTTTGTTTTGTTTTTGTTTGTTTTTTGCTATAGTTGATTCTATTCTCAGCATTTATGATTTTAATAATGATGTTATACAGAACTAATAAGACATCTCAATCCCTAATGTATTCTAAAGGAAAAATAAGATACATTAATTGACTACTTCCTTCTTGCTTACCTTTCTGTATAACACAGTTAATCACATCATAATTCCTCAATAAATATTATTGGATGGATTGAGAATATTTCAAGAAATTCAATATTTTACTCTTACTGTTTATATACCTGCTTTCATGAATTGGGAGCCTAAGGTAAAACAATTCCTTATACTGCAACAATTATATAAAACAAATAGGACTTTGTGGCATAATAGTAAAAATATTAATTGTCTCTTTTTTAATATATCCTTTTTAAGTTACACTAATAAATGAAACTTAATTTGACTGGTTCCTTCCAAATACAGAGTTTATGACTTTTTTTGAAAGATACTTTACATCTTTACACCTATGTCACTGCCATTTTTCATGCAGATAGAAGGAAACCACACATGAGAAATTAGACTAAATCTCTGATTATACCGTTGAAAAATCATTTGTTTTTTAAAGTGAACAAGGTCCAAAGCTAACTCAATATATTAATGTTAGAGATTATTCACATAACACTAAGTTTATTTCTAATGCTCGCTATTTGCTTATTTCAATTAATTCAGTGATAATATTGCATCTAAGTAAAATTAATTTATTAGCAGTATTAGGGAGGCTCATATAATCAGTAGGAAGCTGGAAGACCAAACTTGGAAATTAACAGAAGCCCAGAAGAGAGTACCCAGTAACAGCATTGTATCTGAAACAACATGGTCAGGATGTTGAATGACTTGCTATGCTGAATGACCTGCATATGTTCCCTCCAGTTTGCTTCACTAGGCCTTGGAGATTAAGTGTTTAAGTCACAAACCAACCCCTTATTTCTCCTTAGGCAGGAGAGGATTAAAGTATCTCTTACAACCACAGTCATTTTCACTTTCAATCTGGGAAACTATGAACAGATATAACACTCCCACCAAGCCTATACACAGGAATAAAGAGGTAATTAGCCAAAAAGAAAGTGGAGAGGATAAAATGACAGACTGAACCTGAGTGACCTTAAGTGAGAAATCCTCCTAACATTATGAAACACTTACACATGGGATATATGTAGTACTTTTGAGCTACACAGACTTATATTTTCTTCTTTGCATTTGTACTTGAAGTGCATACTGTTTGAAAAACTAATCAGGTATCTCTCACACTTTAAAGTTAAGACTCTCAGTTTGAGTCATGTTCCTTTTCATTCTGCCCTAATCCCTAGATATGTACTGATTGTGCATGCAGGACTCTAGCTTCTCCTTGACTAGTGGAAGGAAGGTGAACCTCTCTGTCACCAATTAAACTGTATAAGCTAAACTCCTGGTAGAATAAGATGACTTGTTGCAACAGTGACTTGACATGGACTAAGCAGCATTCCCTGTAGTCAACATTCAAAATCCCATTATCATCAGGTCTCCAAGGAGTCTTGTTTGATAAATACTGTTGAAACAACAATTTTGTCATAATTTGTAGAGTGGCAAGGTTCATAAGTGTGAATAGCGTGTTTTTAAGCACAGTTGCACTCTTTGAACTTTGGCAAAGATGGTTGTGTCTGAAAGAATATGCTCACGAATCTCTACAAACAAGTTGCAGGTTCATTTTTTAATACCATTTGATATAAAGAAGAATAAGAAGTTGGCTTTGTTAGCATTTTATCATGAATGACAATAGTTATTTTTCATGTCTGACTCAATAGTTCATGCCCTGAATCCATAAGAACATTGAAAACACAAGCAATTCAGGGTCCTAATCTCCATTTTGATGGTGCTACAGTTGTCTCTGGAGGAAGTGCTTATTTCTTTAGAACTCTTTTGATATTATCTTATTTGTTAAACAGTGGAATAAGTGTTACATCTTCTGAATATATAAGCTGTGTGTTTTCTCTGCACTTCCTTTGTTCCTCTCTCTTTCTTTTTTCTCATATTCTTTCTGTTTTTGTTTGTTTGTTTGTTTGTTTTATTTCTGTTTTCATTTCTTTTCTCCCTTTTGGTTGAATCCATGTGCAATATAATCATCCAGTTGTATTTCACTTCTTACTAAGTCAGAGCATTCATGTTCATTTTAAAAACTCCTGTGAAACCCATTTGCACTAAATAACATTTTAAATATGATATGTCTTTATGCATGAGGAAACCTAATAGTAGGGACTCTTAAATATGGATTCTCTAATTCGAAATGACTAACACATTAAATCATATAATCTAACTATACTGTTGTGCTTTAAGAAATTCTGGACTCTCAAAAGTAGCATAATTAATAGTTGAGAGAAATAAAGCTATAATATTTAGTTTGGTTGAATCAGAAAAGCACATTTGGGAAACATTTACTGGAATTCAAAGAAGATGGATAAAAATCAATTTTGCCTGTTGTCTACATTGCTGTTTCATTCTTCAGTTGCCAACACACCATAAATTGGTACTAGAATTAGAATTTTGACATATCATTAATAGAAAAATAAATATGAAACAGCTTGATGAACTCTGGTATAAGAAACAAAAATTCAAATAAAAAGTGATCCCATATGTGTCATTTCTTGCAGGAGCTTAATATAATTTAGTAAATCATATAACAGTAAAAGACATAAACTTACTCTTCCTTATTTTTAATGGAAAATTTTTGAGGAGAAAACATTAGTTTAACTTCATAAAAATGTGTTTTTACATATTTTTTGTATCATTTCTGATGATGTTCACATCTAAATTCTAAATTAGAAAAATTTCTCATTTTGTTTGTGAAGTACTACTGGAGAATTCTTATTAAACTCTTTGAAAAATATAACGACTCTAATTTATTAAGCTGTATTACATACATTGAACTTTTAATATAACGATAAAGGATAGGCTATGTCCAATTTTGAATGCCTGTTAATAGGGTATTAAAATTATCCTGATGAGAGATTTTCTTAGCATGGAAAAGGCAATGTAGATGATAGATGATTTGAGAGCTATTTAAGAGCTAGAATCAACTGTCCTGGAAAATGAATTGGATATGAAGAAGAGAGAGGGAGATGCCAAGATGACTCCCAGGTTTCTTTTCCAAAAAATTAGGTAGATGTTGATGCCATCAACAAAGACAAGAAACTCTGGATTGACTTTCCATACTCTGTGTAGGTTTCTTCAATTATCCTGGATTATTTGGTGGTCCCTACATGTAATCACAGGTATTTATTTAGGAGGGAAGCAAAGGGTGGTTTTATAGATTTGGGGAAGGTAATATGATCATGTAGGCAGAGATACAAGCAATGCAGTTACAGACCACAGAATGCCAGCAACCACCAGAATCTGGGCGAGGCGGATTCAGATCCAGAGGGATCACAGTCCTGCTGATACCTTGATTTTAACCTACTGAAAGTAATTTCTGACTTCTGGCCTCCAGGACTGTGAGAGAACAAATACCTATAGTTTAAGCCACGGACTTTATGGTAATTTGTTACAGCAGTCACAGAGAAGTAGTGCATGTAAGATAATGTTCATGAGAACAGGCTCTAGAGTCAAACTGTTTATATTTGAAAACAGACTACATTTTTAACTATGAAAATTGGGCAAATTATACTTTTCTCTATTCATCAGTATGTTTTGTTTTGTTTTGTAATGTAAGTTTCTTAATAGTAGTACCCATCTCATAGAATTGTATTTGAATTTAGAAGAATAGTTCATATAAAGTGTCTAATAAATCACACACAGATGTTAACTATTATTAATTATTTAACATTTTAGTGTTCTGTAGTACCAAAGGTAGTTAAGGAATTTCCACTTTTGAAAGTCTTATATAAAGCAGATGGTATTCTTATGATTAGAAGTAGACAGATTCTGAGTTATATCAGTCTTGAAGATTTTATAATTTTATAGGCAAAACCTAGCAGTAGATAGACAAAATGATTCTGAGAGCTGATCCTAACCTTATCTGATCAGGAACAAACTTCCTTGTTGGCAGCAAGTGCTGGGGAAAATAATTAAGGAGTGAAGCTAACATAATTGCTGATAACTTGGAACAATTTACCAAAGTGATAGCAATGGTCAGTTCTGGGATTTCCTCCTAGACATGCACATGAAATTATTAAAATATGTATTTATTAATACTGATGATAGCCACATTAGCAGACATAGGTCTGTAATGCTCAAGATGTTGCAAACTCAGAGACTCCGGGAAATTCCTTTGTAGACCGTTATCTCCTTGCCCTTATGTGAACCTCTTTTGAACTTTATATCAGAGCTTCCTGTAAACTTGACCCAGTTAGCGTAGATAAATTGCCATATCCATTGTTCATTTTACTTGATGTAGCATCTTTAATTCTTCTGTTATTAATGTGAGGAATGAGTGTAGTAACTGAAGTAACTAGAAGTATGTAGGAGAGGGAAAACTTTTTCTCTGCCCATCTTAGGTTCTCTGGCTGGGATCCTATAAATCAGACTGATGAAATATTAATAAGAGAGAAGCACACATATTTATTTAATATAGATTTATGTGACATGAGAGCTTAATGAGGACATGAAAGCAGTTAAACGTTAAACCTGAGCATTTTTTTTAATACTAGCTATGATAAAGAGTGGAAAGTCATGGAAAAATGTGATAGGACAAAAGGTATGGGCTAATGGTAGTAAACTGGGGGAAATTTAGTGAGGCCCATCCATTCAGATTCCTCCTGGTATTCCTCCATCTTTGGATATAAGGATGTTCTTTTTCTCCAGGTATGGAGAGGGAACTCAACAAGTGTCTTGGGATTTGCTTCAAGGAAGTTCTTAAGAACGGAGGAGATCAGATAATCTTTCCTGGACTTTTCATTTTTCAAATAACTTCAGCTTAAGGTATTCAATATGCCCAGGTGCTATATTTTGGGATAGTGTGTCTCAAACTCCATCAAGTATGCAATTTTTATTTGAGTTTTCTATTCTATTTGGTCCATCTGCAACACTACACATGGATCATTCATTCTTGTGTTTAAAAGAATGTGAGGGATGCCTGGGTGGCTCAGTTGGTTGGACAACTGCCTTCGGCTCAGGTCATGATCCCGGAGACCCAGGATCGAGTCCCGCATCAGGCTCCCAGCTCCACGGGGAGTCTGCTTCTCCCTCTGACCTTCTCCTCGCTCATGCTCTCTCACTGCCTCTCTCTCAAATAAATAAATAAAATCTTAAAAAAAAAAAAAGAATGTGAACACCCGCTAGTGTTCTTACCTGCCATATCTTCCCAGAATTCAGTGACTTAAAATATTTACTTCTACTAAATACATATAATACCTTATACCTTTCTGATATGAGATATAAAATTTATCTTTGACATAAGATTTATTTATATGCAACTATCTAATATTGAGAATAGTAGATATCTTAGCAAAAGGAGATTCATGAACCAAGACATCTGGTGAAATTCATATTTCTTTAATATAATATCTAATTAATGGGGCAATAAAATTTTAGCCTACACTATTTTGCCATATTATCAACTTGCTTAAATATCCCTGTAATTGTGTTTGAGGGGGTATCCTAAGTATCTACTTCCTCATCTGTTAATATGGATGACATTCTAGCTCAGTGTTTACCAAATGAAGGACCACAAACTTGGTTTTACAAGTCATTATTTATTGTTCCGTGAAAACCACTCTCCATGACCAAATAGGCTTGGCAAATACTTGGATAAAGTTAAATGTTTGTTTCTTCAGGACTCCTCAGAAGACTTTAATATAGAGAATATATTCTGATTCTCCTATAGTAGGTAGACTTCATTGATTCCCAAATTTATTTGAAAAGATAAACTTTATTTTGTTTTGTTTTCTTATTTGTTGGAAATAAACTCTAGTGTCATGATAGGGATTAGTTTTCCTTAGAACACATTTTGGCACTTAATGGAACACATGATATATAAGCTTCAACTGTAACATTTTTATTTTTTTTTTGTTTTTTATAGAACTAATACATGAATTAATTTTAAAAAGTTAAACATTACCAAATAATCATTTATTAATATATTCCTTGTCTAATTTCTTATCAAGCCCCAATGTAAAAGATAACTAGATTTGTTTATATCCAATTTCCTATTCTTTCCTATAGCCCTTTCCCCCTTTATCACTATTTAACCTGAATTCATTTACCTTAGTAAATTATGTGCAGTCCTTTTTAAAATTTTTATCCTTTGACAGAAATGCTTAGAGATACTTTACCTCAAAAATAAACATATTCCTGATGAAGAAGGAGTGTGACTGAGCATTATTTCCTGAGTATGGAGTCATAGCAGATTATTTTTTGTCACTTTTAAGAAGACTTAAGGAAAATCTGTTTCATGCTTCTAAATTTTGAGAAATGAAATGGATAATTTTTACTTCTGAGTCTCCAAGAATCCCCTGGGGCACACTCTGTGTGAGGCAGTTGAAATGTCATTTTTAAGAGTATGGGAATGATAGCTTTTCTTCTATAATTGATCAAACCCAAGGTAGCAATTTTATATATGTAAGTATTTTCTTAGTAGTGGTTTTAGGACTATTTAGCCAGGTATAAATCACCATGTAAAGGCAATTTCTAGTTTTATAGGAAGAGTGAAAAGGGGGAAAAAAGTATAAAACTCTAACCCTCTCTAAATAGGGTTTCTTCTAGTTAAGAAGGAAGATGATTCTGTGTTTAAGACATCTAAGTTACCATGAAAAGAGGGAAAGAGAAGAAAATTGAAGCAGTTTCTTGGTTATATTTGGCATTTTTCTCCTTTTCCTCTCTTATAAAGGAGATTTTTTTGATAACACTGGAATTCATGGTTTCATAATGGTTTTTATCCACAAAATAGCTGAGATTAGCCACGATACAAAGGATTTATTGGCAGAATTCTTTGTGTTCAATGATGTTAATATTAATCTGTGATCACATATTTACAGAGAATCCAGATTCCACACTCTGCTAAGGTGTACCAGGAGTCCAAAATACATATATTTTCAAGGAGGAAAGCCATGTCCTTGTTAGCCACTGTAAATATGCAGGCTCTGAGGTCATTCCATCATCTCTGAAGATCCCTAGGTCAGCTAGATAAAGGACTTTTGTGAACTCTTCTCACCCACTTCCAATCTATAGCTACCACTAGCCACAGAAGGGCTTCTTTGCATGAGGCCCCCCCTATGGTTTCTCTTTACCTCCTTGAACTTCAAAAAAAAAGTGAGAAGTTAGAGGCAAATCAACCACTTTATTGTTTTTTTCTTTTTATCTTTGTTAACTTTGAGACCAGTTCTGTTAGTTAAGTCTTTCATATAAAACCTGCCTGTGTGGTTGAGAAGGTGGCAGAAAGGCATCAGGCTACATTTTTTACCTGTTTAAAAATATAATCATTAAAGTGGTTTTTTTAATAGTGAGTAAAACAATTATTTTCTTTTTCCTCCTACACATTCATGCTAATGATAATAAATATCAAAGCAGATACTTTTTTTTTAAGTTTTTTTGTTTTTTGTTTTAATTTGATACAGAGAGAGATCACAAATAGGCAGAGAGGCGGGCAGAGAGAGAGGGGAAGCAGGCTCCCTGCTGAGCAGAGAGCACAACGTGGGGCCTGATCCCAGGACATTGAGATCATGAGCTGAGCCAAACAGAGGCTTTAACCCACTGAGCCACCCAGGTGCCCCAAAGCAGATACTTTTAAGTAGAATGTCTTACTTTTTGTCACCTAATTTTATGATTTTGGGGGTGTATCTCTTAATATAATAAAATTTAGAATCAAATCCTCATATATTTTGTAAGAAAAATAATTTTTTATATCAAGTAATGTATATAAATACCTTCTGGCAAATAATAAACATTCAAAAATAATAGATGTTTGTTTTATTATTATCGCTATTATGATCATTGTCATTATTATTATAATTACTATTTCAAAATTGAAACATTCACAATATCCAACAATGATGGATGGATTAATAACATATATGCATTTGGAATATAGTAGCACAACCTTTATTGGAGACTTTTATAAAGATTTTTCAGTTAAATGGGGAAGTAGTTATGGATAGGTATTTAAAATATAAAATAGCATTTATAGCCCATGCTAGAAAACACTTCTTGTATATAATAAAATGATTATAAAAAGATACTAACATACATTTGGATGATGATACAGATAATGAGTAATTTTTTATTTGTCTTTAATTCCATTTTTTGTTTGTTTGTTTTAAGAACAAGTATGTGGGGTACCTGGATAGCTCAATCGTTAAGTGTCTGCCTTTGGCTTGATTCATGACCCCAAAGTCCTGGGATCGAGCCCTGCTTCAGGCTCCTTGCTCAGTGGAAAGCCTGCTTCTCCCTCTCCCACTCCCCCTTCTTGTGTTCCTCTCTTGCTGTCTCTCTGCAAAATACATAAATAAAATATTGTTCTAAAAATATGTTACTTAAAGTGGAAAGTATTCAGTTAGGCACTCTAAGCTAAACCACTAATCCCATTTTTTGCAGAGAAAGATATAAACACAATTTGTCATCATATCCTTATCAGAACAGTTTTGCAAAAGTGTAACTGACCTCTTCTCTGAAGTTTAAAATATATCTTGCAGTTGGTGTTTTCAAATTGTATTTCAATTTGTAAATTTCAAATTGTAACAGCAATCTTTGCAATTCTTGCAACCTTTGAACTTGGCATATCATTTAATTTTTTGTTACTTTTTTTAATTGATAGAATTTGTAATTTTGATTTTCTCCCATAACTTAAGTCAATTAGACAATTAAATGAAGACCAAACACAGCACGGCATGAGCCCTGTTCTCACTGTTTGAGAGAAAGGGACCTTGCTTCTCACAAAGATCTCATTTCAAGATCCAACATTCTGGTTCAGGTTTGCTACACAGAAGAGTATTATGCTTTGTTGCTCCTTCTCTTTACTGAAATATCAATTTCTGGTTGATTGGTTATTGCCTAGAGTCTTGAGGAAGCCTGAGGAAGTTAATTCACCTCTCCCTGGAATGTTAGTTCAGCCAAGCCCTAGGCAAGAAGGCATCTGGTGAGGGACTCGGAATCCTTCAAGTATAATGAAAGAAGTTAACATCTACATTACTCGAAAACAGTAATTGTGCAAAATGTGGTCCTTGGAACATCTGCACCATAATAATCTGGGGAGTCTGCTAAAAATGCAGATGACTTGGCTCTACCCCCAAAGAAGTAAATAAGAATATTTGAGGGTAAAGATTAAGTAAAATCATTTTTTTAAGTAAATTCTTCAAGGATTTATTCTGTCCATTAAGATTTTAGAACCAGTTATGTAAATGTTCATTGTTTCTAAGGAAGAACCAGTAAGACCCCATAGATAACTTACATACTCTCACCTGGGATATCCTTGACTCTTTTTTGTACCATTTCTCCCATAATTATGTTTTAAATCACAAATTTAAAAAAAAGCTTCTCTGGTATAAGCTTTAATCAGCTTGACAATTTTCTTCCTCTGCTTCTGCAGGGATAGATTACTCATAATTTTCTATTAAGATTAAAGAATGGTAGATATTTAACTGCATTATCTTTTCTTCCTTTGGTCTGCCCTTTTCTCCTAACCCAACAAATAAAATAGAACAAATACTTACTGTGTTCCTTATCAATATTATGCAATGTGATGCCACCCTCCAAACAATTACAGTTGGTATTAAGTCTTTCAAGACTTTCCATTGCAAGTGACAGAAAATGCAACGTTGACTATTTTAAACACTAAATGGAATTGACAAGAAATACAGAGGTAGGGACAATGGATTCCTGGGGAGGCTTAATCCAGTGACACAATAAAATCTACAAAGAAACCCGATATAAGGCATCTATCTCATCCTAATATTAGCCCCTTTCCTGGTGTAAGACAACATTCAGCAGATTTTGGTGACTCTATTCTTCCTTGTTCACTTCTGGAAGGTAAGTCAAGAGGATATGGAAGTTAAAGATTCTATTCATCAATAAATAAATCAATTTTGGTAAAATTTCTAATGTATTTTATTGCCCATTTCCTTTCAAAATTATTTATATCACCTTATAAATTAAGCTATATTTTTTATTTAAAGTTATACAATTTTGGCAAATCCAAATAAGGGTAATATAGAAGAAAAACTGTCAAAAATGGTGTATGTTTTCATTTGTTTATGTTCATTGGATTATCTGACTTGAGTAATGCAATTGTCTTTAGGGTTTCTGCTTTTTGGGGTAGGAGTGGAAATATTGTTAAATCATTTTTGCTTCCTGGAAATATATTACAGAAAACTTGTTTCCTAATAATGTCAGATAGAAATTTTTCTTATGAATCATTTTAAAATGATTTTCAAGATCCTTGGTGAAAAAAACCCTTACAATTATGATTTTATAAGAAATTAAAATTAATAAAGCAACATATAGCATTATGATACATAGGAATTAGCTAATAAGCTAATAATTAGCTAGTATACTGGAATATTTTATTCTAAATAGTCCAAATAGAGCTTTTATAATTTATATACTCATATAATATATGTAAATCAGAATCCCAGTGTCATCTGATTTTTTTCCGTAACTACTGACATTTCTCTTAGCAAAGACTATAAATTCTTTCCCAGACCCAAGTTGTTAACTTAGAGTGGACTTTTCTTCTACTTTCAGCACACACAACATCAGGGAGACTATTCTAAATCAGGCAAAACAGAGGAATGGATGACATTTTTGGATTGAGGAAAAAGTATATAGCAGTTGTATTAGTGTTGGACGCAAGTATTAAGGGGTAGACTGGAAATCCTAAGTGTAATGAATTTTACCAAAGGGCAATTTGTAAGGAAAGGTGAGGATTCTTGTGATTTAAAGTCAAGGGATTACAGACTGAAATGCTTCTGCCAGCCTACATCTTGCTTAGCAGCAAGAAGTCAAACAAAAACATTTAAGGGGAAGAGAATATGTGTTGAGTATCCACTGTGACAGTGAATTACAAAAGTAAATGTTTACATCACCCACACCTAAAAATTAATTTATCGTGGGGTTATGGACATTGGGAAAGGTATGTGCTATGAAGTGTATAAACCTGTACCCCTGGGGCTAATAATACATTATATGTTAATCAAAAAATTAAAAAAATTTAAAAAAATTAATTTATGTCCCATTCAAAGGACCAGACAGATTGCAATTAAAATAATTTCATAACATTTCTAAGTCCTGAGCAGGGATTCCTCTGGCCCATGTGGGTTAGCCACACACATCTTGACAAACAGCCAGTGACATCTGAGAAGATGACATTCATTTGGCTAGTTGGGCCACATGGCTATTCATAGGACAGTAAACCATCTCCAGTTTCTGAGTGTCCCATTGCAAAAGTATGGCTACTCCAATAAATAGAAAGAAGTGGAAAAATAACTTTTTTGAGAAATTCATAGGAGAGGACAGGGCTGAGCAGATAAAAATTAGGTGTCTAGAGAGCAGACATCTTGGAAGTACTTTCTCTTGTCATGTCTGGGACAGTCTGAGTATCCAACACTGATGGGTGACAATTAATTAAACAAAATAAATATCCATAAGGCCACTTTGATATGAATAAATAAAATAAATAGATTTTTCCCCTTAAGTAGAATATCAAATAATAGACCTAGAAAATATTATGGGCCTAGAGAATTATCAATGTTGACTAATATTTCTCATTCATTACAAAGACAGGCATAGTTTTATAGAGTAGAAAACTGTAGACCAAGTTTCTGACCTTAACCAACACATCAAAGTTGACATCACTAATATTGGGACAGATATCATGGACCTGCTAATATGCAACACTCAAAAGGGCAGGTTCTATATCACTTCTGTAACATTTCTGCCCAAACCACAATCTGACTCTAACCACTGGAAACAAGAGACAAGCTGAAATTGAGGGCTAGTTTATAAAATAACTGGCCTTTATTCTTCAAAGTTGTTAAACTCAATGTACACAAAGAAAAGTCAATATTTTTCTAAGTTAAAAGAGACTAATGAGTAATGATATCTAAAAGCAATGCATGCCACGGATTGCTTCTTGAGCTGAGGAAAAATATAGCTAAAACATAAATTATTGAAACAGTCAGATTTAGATATGGATTGTGGATTAGATAATAGTATTATATTCAGGTTGAATTTCATTTTTTGATAATCACACTATGGTTATGAAGGTGGACATCTTAGTATGTAAATACTAGGTAATAAATACTAAGTATTTAGAAGTAAAGTGCTATGATGCTCTAACTTACTTTTAAATGTCAGCCAAAGGATATAAACTGTGGATATGTACATTAAAGATGTCAGCCTTTGAGTTAGTAAAGACAAAAAACTGTTTTCCATGTATTTCCATGATATAAACAAATATGAATATTTAGAATATTATATATTGATGCTCTTTTTTAAAGATTTTATTTATTTACTTGAATGAGAGAGCATGAGCAGGGAAGAGAGGCAGAGGGAAAGGGAGAAGCAGATTCCACACTGAGCAGGGAGCTCTATCATAGGACCCTGGGACCATGACCTGAGATGAATGCAGACACTTAACTGACTGAGCCACCCAGTCACCCCAACTCTTGGTGCTTTTTATTTAGAATATTATATGGTATTGATGCTTTTTAATTGGTTGTAGGAATCTAAGAAAAAAGTTGTAACTAAAGAATGGGTCAGAGACTTTTTAAAAACATAACTCCATTACTGCTCATGTACTTATTCCCACATTAGATGAATATGCTTTAAATGTATTGCATAGGTATCCAATCTTGGGTGAGGTAGGAGGGACTCTGGAAAAGTCATAGATTAGGAAAATATGCTGGCAAAAAGTTGTAAGTTTCCTGCTTGTCATGTAAAAGCTGGATACAAAAAAATTAACACCTCAAAACACACTTTTTTAAAACAAACATTAAAGGTAACAATTTTGTTTCAAGAAATTCTTTAATAGTAGAAACATTATTATTTCAGATAATATGTATTAATATTTTAATGCTTTTAATATTTCAAAATTGGCTGAAATCTCATTTAATAAGTTGAAACTTGTGAGAAGGATAATGGGTATGGGAACTTGGCATGCAATTTGTCCATTTTCATTGTTAAGAAATACATTTTTGTAACATTTTGTTTTTTTAAAAACTGACTTTATATTTTTTATTTAACTATAATCATATTTAATTAGTCAGACTCATGTATTTTAAACTGGATTTAATAGTTAATGTCTGAAATGAAGGATGGCATAAATTACCTATTCAAAAATAAAAACTAATACCCAGAGAAATTAAGGAAATTACCCAGAAAGAACTTGTGCTTAAATGTTTCTCTTAAAATACTCTTGTTTAACTTTCACCGTCTTACCCCTTATTAATGGATCTTTTCACAAATGATAGAAGCAGGAAGAAATGGCAATATTTTATTATTTTTATTTTTTAAGATGTATCTATTTATTTTAGACAGAAAGAGAGACAGAGAGAGAGCTTGGGGTGACAGGCAGAGGAGGGGGGGAGAGAAAAATCTCACACAGACTCCCCACTGAGTTGAAGTCCTCAGCAGCAGCAACAGCAGAGGGGCTCCATCTCACAAACCTGAGATGGGCACCTGAGAGGAAATCAAGAGTTGGAAGCTTCACCAACTGAGCTACCCAAGCACTCCAGAAATAGGGTTAGCACCAGAAAAATGGGATTTTTTTTCTAAAATTAGACTATATATTCTGTACCTTTTTTTTTTTTTTCCTTCCTATGTTCTACCTAAGGTTCCTTTGCTTTTCTTAGCTAGTTGGCTGAAGCAGACATTTGCTAAATAGTACCCTTGGGGCTTGGGTGAGTTAATAGAGAGTTCTGAAGTAACAAACATAGTATAAAATAGCTTATTCTGAAACAAGACCTTTAATAAACTGTCTCTCTTATATAAAACATTTTAGGAAAACTCTTCCAGATAATTTGTTGCAGATTAGATTAAAGGAGGGCGGGGGGGGGAGCCCTACTTCTTGTTCTCCTCTCCCTGGTTCATAGCTGTAAATTCTGCATTTATTTGTTTATAACAAAACTAGCTGTAGCTATAATTCTGCATTTAAATCAAAATTTGAGGGGGTATAGCACATAAGGAAAGATATTGCCATTTCACAGCCATCTTCAAAAAAATAAAAATAATAAAAATAAAGAGAGAAAGAAGGGAGGGAAAGAAGAAAGGAAAGAAAAAGTCTTTATCATTATTATTAATTATAATTTATAAATGGTAAGGAATTTCCTCTTAAAATGGGTTGTTTGGGGGCCCAGAATTATGTTTTTTCTTCTTTGTTTGTTAAACCAAACTTCTTCTACATAGGATTACCTGTAAATTAAAAGATCCGTAAATTAAAATTGATAGCAGTGCATATGGGTGTATCTATTTATGTAAGTGTATGTGTGTGTGTGTAAACATATATATATCTAGATGTTAGAAATCATCAAGTAAAGCTCAACCTTAGAATAGGACCTCAATACCAAAGGAAATATTAGAAAACAGATAAGCCAAGATATCTAAACGTTGTAAAATTTACCAAGTACTATGCTACTTTGGCCATCAAAATAGAAAGAGAAACCTAACCAGTCACTTAAATGCCACTTCTCACAGCTGTTGCCAAGTGTTTTTCTTGACTTTTAAGGACATTTTATTACTAGGCTTTATAGCTAGGAAACTACAGTAGAGTGAAGAAGAGGACAGTTCTCAACAATATTTGTGTAATAAATAACAGGTCCATGATGCATTTTGTGTTAGAGTCTCTTGATGTAGGTCGAGTTCAAAATACCAAATAGTAGAGTATGCAAAACAATTCCTAAGGAAGCTCCCAGATGTGCGATTCTTCCCTACAGTTTTCTCATTGTCAGACATGAAATGGTCCCAAATTAAGTTACAGCTCTTCCTAACAAAAGTGATAGACTAGTCTTTGCAATCCTATGGAAGGCATTATTTGGTTTGTGCTCCTGCAAATCATTCTAAAAATAAAATTTCATATTTCATAGAATATAAATATGTATGTACATATATATGAATATAATGCATAATTTCATAGAATATAATATATACATGCGTTATCATATATGCATATATGTTCATATATATTCTATGAAATATATGTATACGTATAGACTAGGAAATATGGGATTTTCTTTTTATAACCTTTTATATATACATATACATACTATATGCATACATGCATATGTATGTGTGTGTATACATATATATACACACACATATAGATAGAGAGAGAGGAGATGGAGGGTGTATTCATATATTAAGATCTGTAAAAATGTGATCTTTCTGCCAGCCTATGGTATACTAGCTTTGATGAAATGTGGTACATTAAAAAAAAAAAAAAACAAAACTGGGGCACCTGGGTGGCTCAGTGGGTTAAGCCACTGCCTTCCCCTCAGGTCATGATCTCAGGGTCCTGGGATCGAGTCCCGCATCAGGCTCTCTGCTCAGCAGGGAGTCTGCTTCCCTCTCTCTCTCTCTGTCTGCCTCTCTGCCTGTCAAATAAATAAATAAAAATCTTTAAAAAAACAAAACAAAAAAAACTAAATGAACTTTTGTCCTCAGATCCTATGTAGTTTAAACAGCCTTGTAAAAATGTTATATTAATGTGTTGATTTTGAATTTTCATATGCAGAAAATTAATTGTTCCTTGGAGGCTTGGGTTTGAGAGAATTTCTGAAAATAAATTAATCTCCTGCACATTTTATTCCTGCAGAGAAAGGAGTGTCCATGGTCAGGACAAATTCTAGCACTACAAACAAGATGTCCTTCCTTATATTGACTGCTTTCTTCAAGCAAATGATTAGAAAGATTAACGTGCAAATAACAGACTAAAGCAGCTCTTACAAGGGAAAAAAAAATACGTCCTGATACACTGAAAATCATTGGTACCAAAATCTATTTCTATAAACGTCAGTTAGTTTTATGATAATCAGAATACATTGTTTGGAGAAAAATATTAATTTATGTAGGTCTGAAGAGTTGTCACCCAGTTAATTAATCCCATCTGCTATTTTTACTGTCAGAGCTGCAGCAATCTGTTTGCCAGAAATTCAAAACCAGAAAAAAAGTCCCATGAGCCCCACAAACAATCTTTGTCTTTGTCTTTCACCTAATATACATGAATTCGAATTTGAAAAGGTGATTAAAAAAAACAAATCATCAAGATAATATGCTTTATTTCATTTGTGTTCATGGAAATTTAGGAAGTTAACTTTGAATATCATGGCATTCAGAAAAACCAAACTGTGAAATTGCAGGAAAAGAGAGAGTGAGAGAGAGAGAGAGAGAGAGAGAAAGGAAGTGTAGAAATATCATTAAACAATTTTACCTTTGTTCCTAAAATAGAAGGAGTGGTTTCACTTGCAATTAAAATGTGTACTTTATTATTTATAATCTTCTCGATTTCTTGTGTCAAAAATTGTTCACTGCTCTTCTTTCTGTTATGTTAACTGTGGAGTAGAACTTGAAAGATGATTTTTTTTCATACTTCATGTTCTATGTAGTCTTTATTCTTTAGATAATACTGTATTACAGGAGGCCTAAGATTATACTTGTTATTGAGAAATAATTCACATGTGGCAATGTAATGTGAATAATTACGTGCATTATAAATTTCCCAAATAGACATATGGCATCTTGTTTTCCCCTGTGAGTTTATCACTCAGGTGGTTAGGGAAGTGCATTAACTTTTCAAGACACCCATTTCCCTAAGCTTTTAGATTATGCCAGAGCATAGAATGTAAATAAACTGAGATACTTATCAGTAAAGAGAACTGGGTAAGCACATAGGATCTATGTTGCCACTGAACCTACATATCACATTTATCATTAGAAATGTCAGTTTCCCTTTCAAAGTTCATGAAACGAAAGTCATCAGGAAGTGACAAACCACAAGAGCTAACATGCTATTTTTAATCCTTATTTTATTTCATTTCATAGTCTGACGTTATTATGCATTTCTCCCCCTTCATAATCCTACCTTTATGATTAGGTCCTCCCTTTCATAAACATCTTCTCTAACATTTATATCTTGTTGCTTTATGTCTTTTCCTAGAATGATTATATTCATACCTATGGGCTGAACTGATTCTGTTGTATTTGTATTTTAAATTGTATTTTCATCTACTAGATTCCTCTACCTATTGTATTTTATTTTATTTTTTTAAAAGATTTTATTTATTTATTTGACAGAGAGAGATCACAAGTAGTCAGGAAGACAGGCAGAGAGAGAGGAGGAAGCAGGCTCCCCACTGAGCAGAGAGCCCGATGAGGGACTCGATCCCAGGATCCTGATATCATGACCTGAGCCGAAAGCAGAGGCTTAACCCACTGAGCCACCCAGGTGCCCCTACCTACTGTATTTTAAACTTACCCCACCCTCACCCAAATAGATCACATTTTGTTTTCCCTCAAACTTGATCTCCTCACCTACTTTTTATTCTTAAATTAAGAGTGTCCTTATTTACTGACTCTAGTCAATTCAAAGTCATGCCTCTCTTTCTTCCTTACCCAGTATTTTTTGTGAAGTCATGATGTCTGCCCTGAAATGTAAATTCTTTGAGGATGGAAACCAATAGTGACCATGTTGTTTGCCAAATATGAGCTCAGTTCTGAATTTATATTAGGGTACACAATGTTTGTGCATATAATTCCAAAAAATATTAAACATAATTCATGTTATTGGTTACATTGGAATTTTATCATTAGAATTTTGCTTGGCATTATTGGGTCATAGCAAGATTTCCAATTATTTTGTATAAGCCCTATTTTCATGGTTGTAGCTATCAGAAATAGATTTTATTTTCTTCTCTTTGTCCATACCACATGTAGGGAAAACCTGTAACCCTACACATGTAGGGAAAACCTGTAACCCTAAGGAACATCTAAGGTTTTATATAACCACTTAAGAAAAAGATATATCCCTAAAAAACCTTTAATTCATCTGATTCTGGCTCATTACATCATTCACTGATTTATTGATTTGTTGATGATGTGGATCTCTTTACTTGGTCCATAAATGTAATTATGTGATTTTAAGAAAGACTTGCTTATTCAACACACATCTATATGTGAGGAACCTCCCTAGACACTTGGGTACATAGATAAAACAGACAATGACCCTTGCCCTCATGAAACTTATACATATATATGAAGGCAAGTGCTAATAACAAAAGAAAAGAGCAAAACTAGGTGGATGGTGAATCTCTGAAGGGAAATATTGAAGTCTCAAAGAAAAAGGGAGAGAGAACAAATGAAAATATTTTGGCCTTACTCCAGAAATTGTGACTGAGGAAGATAGATTACAATCCTTTTCTCCTTTTCTCCTTTCACAAATGGGGGTTGCATTTCTTTTTTTTTTCTTTTGTTCCCAATCAACTCCCAGCCTAAGTAATGTGATAGAAAGTCTAATGCGCTGAAGAAATAAGCTCTGAAATAGCCAATGAAAGAAGCCATTCCTAAAGAATGAAGAGTTAATGAAGAATTTTTAACAGCCTATCGACTCAGCTTCACTCTGTTACCATTTAAATGGCCTCAAATGGGATGTGAAGCTTAACATATCACGAAATAGCATGTAGTTTCTGGTGGTTGCAAACATTTTCACATTAATCCTAGTTGCCGGATACATCAGCAATACCAAGACAAGAGTCTACAGCCTTGCCTCAAAATTCTTTCTTTTGTTTTAAAGATGGAATTTAAGAAAATTAAGCAAAAAGCAAGACTACAAACATTTTGCTTCTTGTCACTATTATTAAAAATACATTTTTTAAATAAAAGAATATCCTGTTCATATTGGCAGTTATGACTAGACCCAGTATTCTACTTCCAACCAAAAAAAAAGATTAAAAATTAATATGTAACATACATGCCTCTCTCCTGTTTATTACCTGTTTATATGATGTCTTAAATGTTCACCTGTCCTTGCTTCCATGTTTTTATATGTTGTCCAATACATATAAGTGCCAAACATGCTATTTTGCCTGTATCATATCAACAGTCACAAAGTGTTTTTCTAATTATGAATTACATTTAGATATAAATTACGTATATGCAACATGTCTTACTCATAGAAGCTCTACCATATCTATGGCTTTTTTCTAAGATACCAACTTGGACAAAGTTGTTTTTTTTTCCCCTTTCTGATACAGATATTGATAAAACATCTGTAATAAAATTTGCCAATAGTGTATTATTAATTAAAAATATGTATAGGTAATCAAATCTTTGGTACCTCAATATCTCAATTGGATGTTCTCTCCTCAGTGTTTAGGGTTAACAAGTGTCTGGAGTTGGCCAGGGTAGTTCCAGCTTATGCCGTTATCTCACCATGCTATTACTAATCCTCCCTTTTACTCAAGAAAGCATCCCTATTTATATGACCAATTAAATAGTCACCATATTCATGACTGTTGTGAAACCTATCATTAGGACCTTGCTCTTTAATGTGACTTCCAAGACATTATTCGTCTACTCCTCCACCCTTCTGAAACATCTTTAGCTCCTTTGAGAATTATTGCTATCATCTTTTCTTTCTTCATCACTGTCATGGACATCTCTCTGCATTTGTTGAAGACTTTCGTAATTGGTCTTACACTCTATACCTACTGAGCTCTCACCCTTTTTGTATGTATGCTTTTGAACAGCCAAACACTGTGAAGTCTCAGTTCTTTTCCATTTCATCTCTAATCATATTCACTCCATCCAGTTTCATATTCATAATGATTCCCTGGGTCTTTTCTGCTTTGCCATAAAAATCTGATATTCAAACATTCCTTTTTTTGACTAACCCTTTAACCCCACCAATACCTCAATGATTTGCCCCTTAACTATCATGCTTTCAGTCTTTTGTTAATTTCTTTGACCCTTAGTTTTTTCCTGTTTAGAATATTTCCCTTTTATATATTCTTGATTTTTCTTTTTTCCTTATTTCCCCCCAAAGAACATAAATTTAGTAGAATAGGGATTTTTCTGTTTTACTTACCACTGTCTCACTAATATCTACAAGGGTGCCTAGCACATAGTAGGCCTTCAAAAGATGTTTGCTGAATGAATGTTTGAATCAGATTCAACTTAAATGTCAACTCAGATATCTTATTTTGGTGATTTAAACTCAAAAAGCTTCCACCTCCACTCTTACACTTCAGAAATGTTCTGTTCTATCTTGTTCATGGCAAGTAACAGCTCCAGAAATTTACTTGCTTTTTTTTTTCCTTAACCTCAAAGGCAGGAACTGACTCTGTCTTGCTCACAACTCTATCCCTATCACTTAAATATTGCATAGTATATTATAGGACTTCACACAATTATTTGTTAATTTGCTAACTTTTCTATAAAATGTGGGTAGTAGCAACATCTAGTTCACAGGGCTGTTGTAAAGATCAGTGATATCATATATAAGGAGCTTTGTACATTGCCTAGCAAAAGTAAGAACTCAACATTTAGCTATTTTCATTATGCCACACATAACAGCAGCAAGAGTAGACTTACAAGCAAATTAACTTAAAAAAAAAAAAGAAAGCAATTGATCATGTTGCGAATTTACCATTCTTTTAAATGGCCAACCACTATCTTAAAGATAATGCTAAAACTCTTATTAACATGGCAGAGAAGGACCTGCATTATCTGATCTTTGTTTGTGTTTCCTGTTTCATCTTATGTAAAGTTCAAACCACCTCAAAAGCCATGTTTTCAGTATGAAACTCTTTCAGTACTCAAACTCTTCAAGGGCAAGGGTTATTTTGTGTTCATGTGTACATCTTTGGTACCCACTGAAGTGACTAACACAGGACAGATATAGAACTTTCATGGATTTCCATCAACATATCTACCGCCTCAGCAGCATCCACACCCATTCAATTTTCCTTCCCTCCTTTTACCATTAATAAAGCATAGGTGTCATATCTAATCCCCATTCACTGCTTGCACTACTCTCTCCTTTCATGCCTTTTCAAGGACATCACTCTACTAGCTTTCTTTCACTTTCTTACAGTATTACTCTTAATTCTCCAAAGACTCGTCTGTCTATAATATGTTGCTTCTAGTCCCAATTTGTCAATGAAAACTCTTTTAACTCTACTTTTTCCTACCAGCTAAAATCTTTTTCTGTGCTTTACTTGCACCAGAACTTCTGGAAAGATATTTATACCTAAAGTTTCTACTTCCTTAACTTTCTTTTTTTTTTTGAAGCATACTTCAGTTTGGTTTTTATCCTGCCACACCTTCAAAAATGACCATAGCATGTCATCAATAACTTCTATGTTGCCAAATTGTCGGTGCTTTTTAATGCTGTTATTTGGAAATAGTTTCAAACCTACAAAAGTTCCAAAAATGAAAATAGTGCAGAACACACCATATAGCCTTTATTTATATTTACTTATTGTTAGCTTTTCATCCCATTTCCCCCCTTCTCTCTCTCTCTCCACCTAACCCCCAACCCTGAAACCAACGTATCACCAGGTTTAACTTTGAAATGTTACAGAATGAGTTATGTATCATTGACAGTCCTTTAGTCCTAGTAGTCCTAATCACAGTGTATTTCCTAAGAATAGGAATATATTCTTTTTAAAAAAATTTTTATTTAATTTTTAATTTCTTTTCAGGCTCCAGAATTCATTGTTTATGCACCACACCCAGTGTTCCATGCAATACGTGCCCTCCATAATACCCATCACCAGGCTCACCCAACCTCCAAACCCTCTCCCCTCCAAAACCCTCAGTTTGTTTCTCACAGTCCACAGTCTCTCTTGGTTCATCTCCCCCTCTGACTTCCCCCAACTCACTTCTCTCCATATCCCCATGTCTTCCATGTTATTCCTTATGCTCCACAAATAAGTGAAACCATATGATAATTGACTCTCTCTGCTTGACTTATTTCACTCAGCATAATCTCTTCCAGTCCCATCCATGTTGACACAAAAGTTGGGTATTCATCCTTTCTGATGGAAACATAATACTCCATAGTATATA